>VXBQ01013746.1:1016203-1042730 GCA_013400175.1 Phainopepla nitens
TTTGCTAATACAGCAGGCCATGGTCAATCAGGAGAACAAGATCCTCGAGGGAAACAAGAAGCAGTTCAAACCAACAGTATAAAATGAGACAATGGTTGCAACACGTATTTTGCATTGAATGGAATAATTCGCTCTGAAATTCTGGAATAACTTTCTGAATATAAAAGGTAACAGGATTGCTGATGATCTACATGAGCGAAACCAGACTTTCTGGTTTCTGTCTTGCTGCTCAAATCAGTTCTCACATGAAATACTCTGACTCAAGCCCCAGCTTATGGCTGGCTAGGCATAGATCTTCTAATAAAAAGAACAGTAATTCCACTAGAATCCTAGTAGAGCATGGGCAGTAGTAGATACTCTACTCCTCCCTTTTCCTCAAATGAAGATCTAACCTTAGGCTAAACAAATCTGCAAAATTACTTCTGGAGGAATTGAATTTCCCTGTTCACTAGTTTTACTTGTATTAATTAAAAGAAAATTCTCAGTCATATCTTATTTGACTGGGGAAAAATATTTTACCATCAAACCTTCCTGAATAAAATATGCTTTCTGCTTTGAATAATATCCTCCTTCAACAGAGCCAGGTAAATTATCTAGCTATTCACATTTAAGGAGTCCATCTCATCAGTACACAGGTAGCAGTCAGAAACCAAAAATCCGTAAGTGAAGGAGGACATACAACTGACACCACAAGTGGCTCCAAGCATCAGCACTTTATTGTTCTTCAGTACCACCTTTATACCATCCATCTTACATGCACTGCACCTGTGTGCCCCTCTCCCCTTCTGTGAGTGGCCAGCACACCTGGGCACTCCCTGTTCCACAGCCTTCAACACTGCTCACCTGTCCTACACAGCTGTAGCCTGTTGGGGATGAGGCTCAGCCACAGCCCCATTCCCAATCATTACAAACTGTGTGCCTACAAATAAGTTCCGTTTTTTTCACCATGCTTAGTTTAGCAATATTCATGTATGTTCCAAGGATGTATGAGAATGTTAGGATTTTTAGGCGCACACTTTCTTCCTTGCCTTATAAAGACACCTTTGCACTGCCTTTTGATTTCTAATTGTAGAACATGAAAATATTGCCATTGAACATTTTGGATCTTCCTCACAGTCAGTCTAACAAGAGCAGAAGTATCTTACAGGGAATTCAAACCTAGATTTATGATTGGGAAAAATCCCAGTTTTGCATGTTTGTTTCTGGCTAGTGAAACATTCTGTTTCATGGGAAATAACTGGCCATTTTAACATGTGCTTCTTCTTCTGTAATATTCTAGGCAGGGCCAGTTAGACTATTCTTTTGTACTAATAAATAGTTTTTACTAAGATCAGCAGTAGGAGAGTACATTTGTATAATCACAATCTGCATCTCTCCCTCTCAAACAGAACACAGTACCACAGTAGCAAAAAGCAAAAAGACCTAAACAGTTCAGTCCAAGTTTGCTAAATGACCGCTCAATTTGCAGGTGTTACAGAAAATTTGGTATCAGCCACTGAAGTTATTTTCCACTGCAGGACTTCCTCAACAATCATAACCACAGGCAACCTTTCAGAGGCAGACTGGTTGCCTATCCGAAGGTTAGAGAGATTCCCCAGAGAGGTGGACTGAGTTTCTTGTCAGCAATAAAGTCAAAGTGATCACTGTTTTTTTAGCTCATCTTTCTACCATAACATTATATTTTCACACACCTGGGCCCATGGCATACAAAAATTCACAGCCCTGGCTGGGTCCCTACTGATACCTCTTTCCCAAGCTGGCAAAAATCACCACGTTTCATGATCTGTCTTTGTGTGAGCATGGTGCTAATAACACCAAGGTCATGGGTTTGACCCCCACCCATATGGGCCATTCACTTAAGAGTTGGACTTGATGAGCCTTGTGGGTCTCTTCCAACTCAGAATTCTGTGATTCTGTGACTCTGTATTTGTCTCTTTCTGTCATAGTTGAGTTTCTACAATTGGTAACATGTCTTAACTACACTCATTGGAAACTGGTCATGTAACATCTGGTAGGAAGTATCATGATTTTATCCCTCTTTGCTCCCTGCAGAGGTACTACTTGGGCATTCAGGGGTGTTATAAATTCAGTCATCTGTGTTTATACAAATTAAAGTATAAATTCAGTTCTGTGTTTGAGATGTCCGTGCCCTGGGCAGAAGGGATGCCATCCCACATCGTGCAATTGTGGCTGCTGTGAGATTCTGCAGATTTACATATCCTGCCAAACAGCTATTCCCATGAACATACCATGGATGGTGAACTTTTATTATGGCAACATGATCAACTTGCAGAAATGCTGCTTTTCTAGTTAAATGGCTGGTGTGCTTGTTATAGTCATCTATCTTACTTTGAATGCCTTTCTTCCCTCCAGGACAACACTGACAGAGAATTTGAGCATTTATTGTCCAGTAAGTGAGTTATTATTACAAAATATCACGAAAAGTATTGATTGAAGAAAACTCAAACTTTCTTATCACATAATCAGGAGTTGAGGACAGCAAAAATAATTTAATAACTATGAACTGACAGAAGAGATAATGTACATTATATCAATTCTCCAGTAGATACTGATCACAAAGGTTATCTGATTGAGATTCTCTGGTGTGTATAATACAGCAGGACTGTAGTAGTCTCTGAGACAAGTACAGCTGAATAATTCAAGTTGACATCTGTCTGGGTGCACTATCACAACTCGTTCCTTAAATTCCTAGATGCTGGTCTAAGATGTTTGTTCACATCTATGAGCAGTGAATGAACAATTCCCTCCCAAGACAGGTGTCCATTAGCAAAATGGCATGCCTCATTTGGCCTTAAGCATGGGTGACAGCTAATAAAAGCATATGAACATGTGTTATGCATATATATGCCATAAAGTGTAATCCTCTTTGCTCTATGCAGAAGTATTTCCTATTGCCCCTATTATTGTAAGTGCTGGCAAGTATTTCAGCATGGAAAATTATATCCTTAACATCTGTGTCCAAGCTGGAAACAGGCAAATATTGTCGAGTACTTTTCACAAGCATCCATTTAGGGTTTATTCCATTCCTGCTGTCTGTCAGCAACAGGATCCATATAAAGACACTTCACTGACACATGCTCCCTTCCTGCCAGCTGTCACAGTGGCTGCTGCTGGGCCCTGGCACTGAGTCAGGGCTGACAAGTGGCACAGACAAAGGCTGATGCCTCTTCCTGGTGCAAAGTTGTAGTCCAGGAAGGGCAAATTGTTACTCTGGGCTACTTTCTGAGGCAAATAATGAATGGAGCATCTCTCCTATAAACCACCAGGTAGGTTTCAGCATTTGTATGCAACTTTTTCCCAATGCCTTAAAAAGAGATATGAAAATACCTTCTAATATGCTCACTGATAAGAAAGATACATTTAATGTTAAATCTTTTATGTGACAGTATGTTTCACCAAGTAGATCATAAAAATTTAAATTACTGAAGAGGGGGAGAGAAGCATACAAATGCTTCAAAGCTTACTGAGAGCTTGTACAAATCTGACTGTGCATCAGACTTATCACTTAGGCAAATGCTTTCCATCTCCCAAAGAAGAATTATTCTGACTAAGGAAGGCTTCAGCAGTGGACATTGATTTCAATTGCACCTCTGCAATACAGCTAACTGCTACGAACCTGTCAAAGCTGATATCCCCACCATAATTGAAAGCAAACTGTCTCAAAGCAGCAACTGAGAGCTCCTGCTAGATGAGTTTTCCACGACAAAGCAAAGAACTCTTGTTTATCTAAAGCAATACAATGTTTTCTTCTAAACTGGCCCAAATAAAAAGCGTATAGGAGTGTCTGTCTTAGATACTTTGACAGCAAAGAATTACTATTACTGCAGGACGCTAGCTCAGAAAGAAAAGGAAACGTAAGAAAATGTCCTTCATATCATGAAGTTGGTTTCTGCATCTGAAAGCCCCAGATAACAGCCTTTGTCTCTCAACTTTTAGATCTTCTAACAATCACCTTCAAGCTTTCTCCAAATATGTCCTCAAAGTAATGAAGTCCCTTTAACCAGTCTCAAACACTCACAGCACTAACTTCCCAAAAACTCCCCAGAGATGAATGACTACAGAAAACAAACCTGTTGGATGTACCTATGCAGTATTCATTACAATCAATATTCTCTCACAACTTCATTGTGCTCCTTATGTGCATACAACACTATTGCACCTTTGATTGTACACACAGATCCTCATCACCTGCTGGGCTTGTGCACAGCACCAAGCAAAATGGTAAATTCACTTACAAAGTCTGGCCAGACAAGGATTCAGCAGCAGCTTGTGTTGGAGATACAAAGAGGCAGCTGATGACGAGGTCCTCCAGTACTGCTTGACTGACATAGAGAGGTCAGTGTTTCATGACATAGTGCTCTTGAGCATATGGTGCACCCTCTTCCTTGTGCTGGCTTAGCATCATGGTGTGCTTCTTTTTTCTCTCATTCTTCATTGTTGTTTTGATTTCCTGATCCTTGGCTTAGCTTCCAGTCATCTTTCTAAACTGCTGGGCAGATCACTGTTTATCTTGATGTCCAGCTGACAGACTTAGATAAAGGTGGACGAGGGGGAACCGAGAAATTATTTGCATTCACTTAGCAGGAAGTGGTAGAGGAAGAAGTGAGAGAAGACACTCGAGTGAGCATTCACAGAGAGACCAGGATTAGCCATTAACTTGGGAGCAGAGGCCACTCTGGGAATGGTTATGACAGGGAGGTCACTGAAGAAGAGGCAGCACTGAGATCTCGGGAAGATCTCCTGTGTTGCAGCCAAAGCATGCACAGGAGGATGAGCGGTGGTGCTTGGAGCAGACCATGTGTGGCGTGAGGAGCTATGACTCTGGTTTTCCAGCTCCTCACTGACATGGAGGCCAGAGCCAGGCAGGGGGACCCAGCCAGGTGGAGAATCCACTGCATAAAAACTACAGAGCAGACTCCCTCTTTCCAAGACATCACACAGATATATGGATATATTTCCCTGAAACTGAGCACCAACAAGGCCAGAAGTGTCTTTGGAACACAGAAGATATAACTACTGGTTTTGTGATTTGGAAGGTTTCCAAAACAATTCTCATAGCTGGAGGCAGATGCTGTAGGCCACAGAGTTTAATAAAACAGTCCCAACCAAAGGTTTACAGCAGTAAACTGCACACTTGAGGCCAGATTAGTAATAACAGATGGGCAAAATATAAAGCTGCACAGGCTAATTGGGTGCCCTGTTAGTGGACACTTACCATAATCCAGGGGATTTTTGAATGACATATGTTTATCTTTCCCCCCTTCTTCGGACACTATTTCATTATATACAGTAATGAGACACCTGGGTTGGTGATTACTGGGCTGAAAATCCTTATGAGTATGTTCACCTGCTGTATGCCAGCTTTTTTATTGGTAAAACATAGATGCTTTACCCTGATCTCTTCTCTGGGCTAAACATGAGACTAGCTGTCTGAAAATCACCATGATTGGAGCTATCAGCGTTTGGGAGGCACCTCTGTCTTGGCTAAGAAAGTCACCTGGAGATTACTTTTTAGCTACAGAGGAAAGGTAGAGTGGGAAAAAGGATGAAAAGAAGTGGAAATTACTTCAGACATGTCACAGACAGACTAGATAGAGGCACAGCAGCGGTGAGTGTGTTCACAAGACTTCAGTTACCACCCTTGTTCGGAGGTGAGAAGCCAACCTGGTCTCCTACAGACATTTGAGTAGCTCACCTCTGCTTGGGTCAGCAATAGCACTTGAGCCATATTCCTTGAAATCCACATGGAAACAGCAGAATTGTCCCTCTAAAAAGGCTGGGGTCACTGAAGCATTGTAGTGGAGGCTTTTTATTTCTTAGTGATGTACAGATCTTTGTATTCACTGCCCCTGTTCAAGCAAGAGACCTCATGATGGACCTTTGCAAAAGTGACCAGCATTTCCAACACCTTAAAAGGAATTTCTTGCTTTCTGTTGCATAAATACCATCCCACCAAACATCTAAGGGTTTTTTATGGTTGTAAGTACAAGACAAGTCCATTTGTGTCTATGTGCATTCTCTTCTAACTTTATGTATATATTCATTGCCCCTGGTGGACATAAGATCCTGCCACCTGCCCTGAGATGTCAAAGTTGTACCAGTTCTCACCTCTGAACATCTGTGGAATTGCTTGTGTGGAACTCTACAGAGGAGCTGGCTCTGGCCACAACGACTAAACAAAGCTCAACACTAGCTGAGTTATTTGAGACAGGCACTGAGTAATCATGTTCCTACCTGTATAAACTGGAATCAAAAGTGAGTTATTCAGTCAGTGGAAATAAATGTATTTTTCCAGCTGGTGTGGCTGACGTGTACTGTGTATATCACATTTATATATCTTCCTTCCACCAACCAGCTCCTCTTTCAATAATCAAGCTCTATAGCTATAACAATTCTACTGACTGGAAAGAAATGTGTGTTCACAACATGCGCCAGGAGATAAATCTTGTTACAGCGCCGGCAACACATTCCATGCATTACATGTGCCAAAGGAGTAGGATTTATTCAGGTCATTTATGCTCCACTGGAGTGGAAAAAGGAAAAAAAAATAGGCTTTGCTATAATGAATTGGACTCTTTGAGTCCTGCAAAGAATAATGCCCATGCATGGGCTGACAGGGATTGCCATCCATCAAGGCAGCAAGGGGTGGCCTTGCAGGATGTGTCTGTCCAGGACTCACGGCTCTGTGTGCACCCTTCCTTCTTCAGCTGTCTGTGCTGAGAGCCATGCTCCATGTGCTGCACACCCCAGCAGCAGCCCCTCACACAGCTGCCACCATGCTCTCCCCACAATTCACGGGAGCCCTCCTGCTGCCCGACACACCCTGTCCCATGTGAAAACCCTTCCGGCAGCTCCCTGCTCCTTTTGGACAGGCCAATCTGAGGGAGTTTCATTTTGCACAAGTTATTGTTCATCCTGCAAAAATACCCAGAGGAAAGTGACCAGTGTCCCACTTGGCTATGCAGCTGCAGAGTCACAATAAAATAGGGCAATGAGGAGAATAAAGGATGGAGGAAGGGGAGCACAGCGGGCCAGATCTATAGCTGAGACCAGAGCTGGCTTCAAAGCCATCACAATTCCCTCAGACAAAGGAGGAGAATTTAATTTATAAACTCCTGGAAGTCGCTGCCTCCTCCTTCTCCTCCTTTGTCAGTCCATAGAGCTGTGAGCTCTCAAAGCAGAAAACACCCCTTTTCCAGGATTAAGAAAACAACTAGCACATTGTAGCTAGTGCTACAACTACAGGGTAATGCAATGTACATCTGCAGGCACCTGGTTGGTATCTCAAAGGTCCTGTAGGTAAACAGACTATCTATCCCTTTATGCACCAGCATGTTTCCTTTCTTCGTCATGCTTAAAATTCATTGGCACAGAGGATGGGGAGTTAAAGGAGAAGAATAGAGCAGGAACAAAAGGGAGAAAGTTCTGTGTTTGAGTTTCAGCATCAAACAGAATAAACCCATCAGGATGTCAGAGGCCACCTGTCCTTACACACGGAGAAGGGGCAACAAGTTCACCTTTATTCTAATGAAAATAACATCAATGGTACTTTTAACCCTGACTAGCTTGAACTTTATCCAGAAGACACTGTGCAAAGACAAAGCAGCCAAAAAAATATCTTGGAATGTAGAAGTGCAGGTATGGAGTTGTGTTCACAAAGAATTCAAGTGGTTCTGTACTTTTTGAAAGTGAAAATTAAATTTATTTTTCTGAATTAATATCAGTGCAGTAATACATGTGTGGATCTGTAAGGACATGATCTTTAGTGTTTTATTGTGAAAGTATTTTTGATAGTGTAGATATTTCCAACTTTTGAGTAAAAACCAGCACATTACCAAGATCACGTATTTCTAAAAATTTGAAGCTGCACAGGAAGCCATCAATTATGTATTTGCCATTCATTCGATTGACTCTACATCTGGATTGTCGCAAGGAGGAAGAAACAAGGATTATTACATTGTGATTAAAAGGGTAATGAAAATATCTAGGAAGGGAGAGTGCCTTTGAAAGAGTGAAGAAAATGTTTGCACAGCTCCTGAGTGTCTGGTAACACAAAGCTTCTTGGTTTTTCTAGTTTGAGGCAGGTTTCCCATATTGCCATAACACAAGATATCCTGGGGAAGATGGTTGAATATATCTTGTTCCATTAGACACAGAGAATTTCTGAATTCTTCAACTGAACCAGACCAGATCTCAGCTGAGTTGTTTTTCCCATCATGCCATCTCTCCTCACTGGTCTGGCCAAGAGAAATGAACAGGGGATACATGGTACACAGAAGTGAATGGCATGGGGGGCTGCGGAAAATTTCCTTCTCTGTCATTCTCTCAGAATGAGACATGTATCAAAAAATTACATACTTTGAGATGACATAACACAATATCTGAGGCCCAGGATGCAGAAGGATAGTAGGTGTCAGAAGATCAGCAAAGGCAGGGTGAAGCATGTGGTAGCACAAGACTTGGAGTGGACTGTGGGGTCCCTGACTCTAGCTGGCAAGTTTTTGCGGGCCACCTAATATGAACTCAATCCTTACACAAGCACAGTACATCATGAAATGCTGAACGATGCTCCTGTTGGAAAGAAAATATATCCTAGTGTCCTCTTGCTCTTGTGGTCAGAAACACACCCATTACTCTGTCTGATCCTACAGCCATGTAGGTTTGTGTTTGTTCATACAAATCTTCTCTGCTCTTGTTTATCCTTCCCTACTACTGTCTCTAAGAAATATCAGTCATAAGGTTGTTTTGCGAAAAAAACTTTACAGTTGACATTATCTGTTACTGCAAGTTTCATTTTATGCTATCTCATCCTTACCTCCATGTGTTCAGTCTTTTTCTCATTCAGAACTGGATTGTTTTGGGTTTTTTTAGTTTTTCATGTTATTCATGTGTAATTGGTGGGGGGTATGTATGTTTAGGCTATGCTTTCCCTTTTTCTTAAATGGAGATGATGTGGGTTTTTGCTTTCAGGGAAGATATTTTACAGCAAAATGGTATAAGAGGAAGAGGGATTAACTCGATGGGAAACACAGTTTCAGGGTGGGAAATGCAGCTGTGCATTTCATGTGGAGGCATACGCAGAACTGCAGCTTAGGCTCAAATATTAATAAAATACATATATGCTTACATATATATGCACTCCATAATCGACAGTTTTAGGGAGACAATTAGGTAAACTGTTAAGAAACACTAGAGATTTGAATGTTGTCATTTCTATCTGAAGAGAATTGGAATTCAGCCTGGACATGGAATCTGCAAAACCATACAAAAGGTAAACTGATTCACATTTTGTGGTTGTATGCTTATCCCTAAGATAGTAAATAATACACAAAACAATAAATGGTAAAAAAAATTGGAGCAGACATTATGCATATTTTTATATGTTCTGATATTTGTGCCTCATTAAAATCAACAGGAAAGGCAGAGCATGAGCCTGAAGCCAGGGTACTGCAGCGGCTTCAGTATAGTTGGCAGAATACAGCTGCACTGCTGGACCAGATGGCCCAATATAAACAAAAAGAGTTGTCAGTGTCTTCAGATAGATAGATAGATCTGACTAAGAAATCACTGATGTTTGGGTTTTTTCACAACCTCCCTCCAAACCATGTTAAAATTATAACTATGCCCCTGGTGAAGTAACTGCTCTGTTCTCTATTCAGTCCTAGGCATAATGGCTTTTATAGTAATCTAGATCTCTTTCCCACAACATCCTGATGAATGCAAAGAGCCAAGAACATGCACAGGCTGGGAGGAGATACCTGAAGTTTTCCATGGATAACTTATATCCAGGCCTATATCCCACCTAGCTGTTCAAGGTCCACTCTTAGCATGGGCATCTCGACAGGCTGAGGTAACTAAGAAACATCAATGTCATTCAGCAGAGCCCTAAAAGGAGTGACATTCATGCTTTGAAATCCCCTCTGTGGAAAAGTAGGTCTTCTTCAGGCAAATCTGATAAAAAGATCAGTAGTGAAACCACAGTTTCTCCTCTGCCATATTCTCTATGCATGTATTACCTAGACAAATCATCCCAGAAACAGGAGACTAACATTGTTAATCAGTGTAGCATATTAAATATTCTTGATGCTTCAGGGAGAGTGGGGGAAGTCAAATGTAATTGTCCTGAGCAGAATATATTTCCATAACAATGAAATCTCAAAATCAGTCCCCTGTTCATTTTAGCAAAGGAAAATTAGCATACCCCCAGATATTGTGGGTCAGTGGGGATACCATTACAATCTTCTGAATCTGTGAGAGCCATTTTGAGCTGTATTGTTTTATGATGACTCTGTCACTGCAATGTGACAAAATGGCACAGGTTTTAGTTCAGACTAGTTGATGGGGATTAATCAATCTGTTATTCTTGCTGTTGTATACCACCAATGGAGGCTTTTAACTAACCAGCTGAGAGACTTATGAGTGTGGAAATTGTTTTTTTGCATATTCATTAAGAAGAATTGTTCTCCCTTAGCAGAGCAGTCTGCATGAGAGCAGAGAACCAAAACTTCCAGCAGAGTCAGGCGAACTTCCTGGTTACAACTGAGCCACATCTCTGGCAATGGGAATGAGAATTTGAATGCCCTGGAAATCTGTAAATAAGAGGGGATTTTCCCTGCAGACAAAATCCCTGCAGAGTTTAAAGGGACAGTGGGAAGAGCTACATTTTCTTCTGAAGCCATATAAAACTAAGGTAAAAAATAGAAAAATCTGCTGTGTGCTCCACTCACTATGACATGAGACTGCTACCTCTGCATCTGGAGAGAATAGATTTGGAAGAGGTAAAAAACATCCTATTGTCTTTATCAATCTCCAGGTGAAAACACTGACATTCAGGGAAGAAACTTTGTGCTGCTTCTGGGAGCTTGTGATTGGTTTGAGGGGTAGAAGAAGCAGCACTTAGATCTCTGAATGAGAGAGCCTGGTAGACACAAAATCTGGATATCTGAAACAATCACCTGAGATAGTTAACTTCATAACTGACCAAGGAACCATTGATGAGTTCATTATCAAAGCACAGGTCAAACCACCGTGAAGTACATCTGACAGGTCAGACTGATTTTGGGAGCTGTGCCACAAATCAGTTTGTGTCACTTCACTGCCCATAGATCCCAAACACTGCCTCCTAGCACTAGCATGGTGACCTGTTTTGTAGGTATAAAATTGGTTGGGACAATTGCCACTTTATGCTTAAATCCATAAAAAAACCTCTTGAGATCCTCAGACAAGTGGACTTTTTGTGGTGTTTTTGCAGCCTCCCCTGATGCACTGCAATGCCATGTGCTACAAGTGCCTATAAGACACCTTGGTCCTGGGTGAGGTGTGCGTAGAGACAGATACGCCTGAACAAACTCTGCATGTTATGTAGAAAACTGCTGAACTCAGAGATAATTGGTGATGAAGACAAGTTTAGTGCATTTGAGACGTTTATGTTTTTCTAAGTCATGGCTCAGACTGAACCTTGACAGTCTATTCTTCAATGTCAAATCCCTGAGGAGTATTGTTTCCAGAAATGTTAAATGACTATTTAATAACAGCTGCAAAAAAAATCTCTGATCATATTTTAATATTCCAAATCATTCAGTGATGAAGTATTTTCTGATTATAAAAAACATATCAGTCATTTTTCAGAGAGCCACCCTTAAAGCATGACCCTCTCATCCCAGCTGAAAGGGCAGTCCAGGAATGAACTACGGGAATCAGAGGGAGAAAAGGAGTGAGGAATATGCTTTACCTGTTCATAGGAACTCACAATGGCAAAACTTGTGACTGGCTTTTTAGAAAGACTGAAAAATCTTATCACTTATGCATTTGCAAGTGGGCAGGTAAAGACAAGATACAAGTAATGAAATTCCTTGCTTGAAGGCACCAGCTGGTCATCGATGGGATGCAAGGTAAGAATTTATCTCCCGATGGCTGCCTGAAGAGGCCAGAGCAGATACTAACATTACTGGAGTGCTTAGTCTTTCCCTGAAACAAAAGTTTCTGCCCAGAGGTTGGGTACAACTATGCAGGGGGTTTTCACACCCCAGCTGGATCCAACCTCTGCCTCATCAGTAGTCAAGGCAAAGCAGGCACAGCGGCTGCTACCAGAACGGTCCTGAGCTTGCAAGAGGCACCTAGGGCTCCCCTTTGTGTCTGCAACATTGCTGCTCTCCTCAGCTCAGTCTGGCTGCCTTTCCCTTTGCTTTTGGTTTTGGACCCAAACCACATCAGCATCTTGTGTCCATGCCCTCCCCCAACTCTGGAGTTAAGCCATAACCCTCAGTAAGGGCTGTGATGGCTGCATTCAGTCAATAACCAAGTTTATCTCGACATCAAATCTTGTTAAACCACCATTGCATTTACCATTGAACATTTTTAACTCACTGGTTGAGATCAGTAAAGGGTATCATGGCTTTCCTCTTACTAGTGAGGTGCTTGACCCCATGGGCGATGCAGCTACACCCGGGAGTTACCTTGCCTTGGAGAGATGAGCACTAAGTTCTTGTGAACTGAGCTACTTGTTAAGGTGGATGTGATCTGGGTCAAGAACTTCCTGTTGTAGAAGGTCTTACTTTTCTTTACCCAGATATCACCTGGAGCCAGCTGGTGGCACCTCCCTGCTCCTGGTCTCAGACAGGCCTGGGTATCACTGCCAGCCATATATACCCCATTTTGTACAGTGGCTTTTGGGGTTCACACTACTCACAGGGATGTCTCTAATAACCCTAATTAGTCTCTGGTCCCAAACAGGACTGCAGGTCAAGCATGCTAAAAGGTTTACAGCCTTCAGGTAGATGAAAGGAATACTTTAAAACAAGTGAAATATGTGTTTCTGTATGTGCATGAAATAAAATATGAAGAGAAAATTTACATGAGATTACAGTGTTTACACGTTTACATGACCATTAAATGCCAGTTTCTGGTAAATGCGTTATTGGCCCAGTTGACTCAAATTCTTGGCTTCCATAATTTATCGCTAGTTTAAACAGTTGGCACTCTTCTTAAGATGAGGTGGCTGTGAGCTGGGGAAGCAAAATATGTTCTTAAAGCACTTTGCATTCTAAGAGGGGATTGAAATAATCCTAGACCCTGTTACATCTCCATTTTTAACTGAATTCATGACCCTGTTAAAATGTGCAGCAATTAGACTTTTCTTTGCAAATAGACATGGTTCCAGAAGGAATCTTTTTTTAATGTGTCTATCCTCATCACTATCAAAAAACCATTATCTCTACGTTACTTACATGTGCATTTAAATTCCATTTTGAATGGGCTCCACCAGTCTGAGACCTTTGAAGTGCAGCTACCTCTGATGAAAAACACCTTTAAAATCCATTCAGTCCACTGCAGAGTATCAATATGGAAGAAAATTCTGCTGAGCGTCTTGAAGATTTATGCCTGTTCTTTCAAGAATTTTTATAGGCCATGTCTTTTTGGAACTGACTTTTCCTAATGCTGTCTGTAAAAGAACATTCTATGGCAACCTAAAGGCATCCGTTTATCTGCTGCTTTCTAAAAGGGAGCAGCATCTCTCTGTAATTCCAGCATTTACAGTAAACCTAAGCTTATGTACAAAAGCATTGCTAAATTCATTGTTTATGTATTGATGATTTTACTTTTACCAAAGGAAAGTGGAGAACTCCCTGTAACTAAAATATTCCTTTGGGTGGTTGACTTCAGTACAAGTTGTATATCCTTTCCAGAGAATTTACTTTCTGTTGAGTGAGTGAGTGACATGACTGATGCAACCCGGGTAATTCAGACTTCTTGGTTGAAGAAAGTAACAGGCCATAGAATTCTCTCTCTTTCTGTATGTGGAGATGCTTGGTCAGCCATCTGCACAGGAAAGTTATCATTCTATAGATTCTTATAATACCTTGATCTATCATCCTTTTCTAATACCTGGCTGACAGCTTACACTTAACAAGCCTTACAAGGCAATACCGAAACGAGTCTGGCTGCTGCCTCACCCTTGAACCGTGCCACAAAACTGTGAACCAGTGTGGTGCAACCTCGTCAGGCAGCTAAGCCCCAAGCAGACACTTTCTCACTCTTTACCTGTGGGATTACCAGAACATAATTGGAAGGGTAAAAGGGAGTGCTGGTTTGGGCTGCGGTAGAGATTATTTTATTTATAGTAGCTGATACTGGGTTTTTGCTGGAAACAATATTGATAACTGAGGGATGTTTTCATAATGGCCAAACAAGGCTTACACAGAGTCAAGGCCTTTTCTGCATGTGAGGAGGCTGGGGGTTTTGATCTGGGAGGGGACAGACCTGGGACAGCTGACCCCACCTGATCCAAGGGACATTCCAGACCATATGGCATGATGCTCAGCATAGAAAGCTGAGGGGAGGAGAAGCAAAGGGAGGCACACATAGGATGATGGATTTTCTTTTCCCAAGTCACTGCTATGTGTAATGGATCCCTGCTTTCCTAGGGATGGCTGAACACCTGCCTATTCATGGGAAGTAGGAAACTTAATTGCTTGTTTCGCTTTGCTTGTGTGTACATCTTTTGCTGTAGCTATTAACTTATCATTACCATGACCTATGAGGTTTTTCTAGTAAATTTACTGTCTTGGATCCACTTGCAAATTCTCAGTGGAATGATCATAGAATCATAGAATGGTTTGAGGCAGAAAGGACCATTCATTTAATCCAATCCGCTGGCACGGACAGGAACATTTTCCAACAGATCAGGTTGCTCTGGGCCCCATTCAATCTGGTTGGGCAATTTCAGTGATGTTGTGCCTTCTCTAGACACCCTGTTCCAGTGCCTCACCACCGTCATCACAAAAATTTTCTTATTTCCAGTCTAACTCTATCTTCTTTCAGGTGGCTGTTAAAGCTGTTGCCCCTTGTCCTGTTAGGCCCTGGTAAAAGATCTCCTTAATCTTTCTTATAAGTCCCCTTGATATATTGAAAGGCCACAATAAGGTCTATCTAGAGCCTTCTCTTCTCCAGGCTGAACAACCCCAGAGGTGGTGGCTTTGCACCCATGTCACAGAAATATGGGGTATGATGGTATCTTTGCAGACAGAGACATTACAGTTTTACACAGAGATGCAAAATGAATAGGCTGGGGGTTTTCTCTTACAGAGGAAGGCAGGCACACTTGCTCCAGCCCAGAGCCTAATCTTGAGATCCCTATATAGGGATGGTCTTTTCTTCTACCTCAGCCCTAGTCCTGTGCTAAAAAAGACTGCCTGACCTCCTATGTAGGCATATCATGGAATTTTCCCAGGCAGCATGCCCCTTAATGCCTAGCTCCAAACCCAGATCAAAACATCTGCATCCAGAGAGTACATGGCCACCATCAGCTGCATGAGGCACACAAACATGCAGGGATATAATCAGCCAACTGTTACTTCCTTGAGGCACTGAGAAGTACATTGTGGTCTCCTTTGAGATGCCTTGTGGGGACACAAAGAGCATTTTTTGAGCAGTTATTTGTGATCCAGCCCTCCTTTGGTCAGTTTGCATGGGAGACGCATGGCTGTTTTGAAAGGAGTCTGAACAGGATTTATTTATTTATTCATGTGGTCTCTGAAAGGTTATCACCTGCATCAAGCTGCTGAGGACTTGTCCTGTCATGTTGTCTGAATAAAAACACAGCTCCTAAACCTGCACGACTTCAATAACCTTAGTGAAACCTTGTTGCCTTTGATGGAACAAGTGGACGTGACATCAGATGCCAAGGATTTGCTTGTCATCTCCATTGTAGCTCCACTTTGGGATGCTTGCTGGGCTACAGAAATCTGTCACAGACTAATCTGCTTGGGATGTCAAGGAAGCCAGAGCTGAAGCCTTGATGTATGAATCTTCTGTGCTGATAACTCTCTGCTGAGCTTTCATGAATGCATAAAGAGTTGGCAGATGAGTGGGGTTTTTGATTAACTGTGCTAGTCTATGCACACTCAAGCTTCAGTGAGATTGTGTATTGTCAGTCTGCTGTCTCCTGTGTGCTGAATTCTCATTTAAGTTTTTTGTATTTAACAGAAAATTTTGATTTCTCTTTCACTGTGGAGTTTAAAATGAAGTTCAAATCAGACACAATTTACTGCATTATAAATACTGGGTAATAATTTCTGTCTCTCTAAGTAGCTTTGAGATGGGATTACCTTTCATGTTTATAACTTCTCATATTCACATTTGCATTAATGCATTTTCCTTAACAAGATAAAAATATTTCTCCACCAGGCGCATCCATCTGGAATTGTGCTCATGAATATTTTTTTTTCCCAGGTATCAAGCTCCTCAATTTCTGAAAAAAAAAAGTTAACTTATACTTTTTAAAGGGCAGCTTGGATCTAACTGAATCATTCAGACACAATGAAACCTTAAAAATTTATATTGCAACATGCATCCTGAGCAAGGCAAACAAACATACAGAAAATTATGTATTTCAAATCTGTAAGAGAAGACAAATACTGCATCCTGCTTTTCTTGTAATAATGCTGCTTCCTAAAGCAGTGCCTAGACAGCCACCAAGGTGGGGAACCACTGTCGTCATCGTGGACAAACATTACAGGTAATGCAATTTCTGTCCTGTTTTGCTTGTGGACTAAAAGCAAAGTGAGGCTGTAGGAACAAGAACAGACACACAATGTAAGAAGGATAGGAAAGCTATTAGAAAACATCCAAAGAAGGGCTATGAAGATGGTGAAGGCTTTGGAGGGGAAGCCATACAAGAAGCAGCTGAAGTCACTTGGTCTGTTCAGCCTGGAGAAGCGGTGACTGAGGGGAAACCTCATTGCAGTCTGCAACTTCCTCATGAGGATGAGAGGAGGGGCAGGCCCTGATCTCTGCTCTGTGATGACCAGTGACAGGACTGGAAGGAATGGCCTGAAGCTGTGTCAGGGGAGGTTTAGGTTGGATATCAGGAAAAGTTTCTTCACTTGGAGGGGTTTTTGTGCACTAGAACAGGCTCCCCAGGGAAGTAGTCATGGCAGCAAGCCTGCCTGGGGTCAGGAAGCATTGGGACAGTGTTCCCAGGCACAGTGTGATTCTTGTGGTTGTCTTAAGCAGGGCCAGGATTTGGACTTCAATAAACCTTGTGAGTCCTTTCCAGCTCAGGGTATTCTAAGACTCTATGATTCTATGATAATACAAAAATAGCCAAAATTCCAAGGTGCAAATATGGCCCCAGGGTGTCTTGATGTGTTTTTTGTTTTCATTTTTTAGTTTGTTATTTTCTTATACTAAATATTGAACATGTTCCTACAGCCCTTGGTTTTGATCAGATTTCCATTCAGTCAGTATGTCAGACTGTCTGGTGCAAATCATCCTGGCCTAACTGTTTTCCTCCTTCAAATTAGCTAGAGTGCATCTCAATACATTGTGATGAAACTTCTCATAGCAAACATCAGATCTCATTTTTGCAGTACATCTTTGTTGACTGCAGGAGTTAATATAGTTTTCAACAATACAGGTGAGGTCATACCCTGTCTCTGACCCATGAGCTTTTACCTCTTCATACTTGATCTCACCTTGTCACTACAATGGCAGTAAAGCATTTGCCTGATGAAGAATTATACGGCTTCATCTGCTTTATTCTTCTGTACTGTACCTTGCTACTATCCATTTTTTCCAAAGAAATCACCATAGAGCATTAACCCAGAGTATGCACTATTTAATAATTATTGTATATTAAAATTATTCAGTAATTTTAATATATTGCTTCTGTTTATCTTGAAACCTTTCTGCCAGTGTCAGCTGTATTTGTAGGAAAACATATCTTTTAATTATCCTCTAATTTATTACTTTAGCTGTGTTAAACAGAATACAAAATCTAATTCAATGTAACGTAAAAATTCACAATGAAGCGATTTATTGAGGTAAGTCATTTCCATTGTATGAAACTCTTTAAAAAAAAGGAAGAGACAAGGGAGGAATAACAGGCACTGGGCTTTTCTGCCACGTTTTGCATTCCTCAGTGCACAAGTTTCAGAGAAGCCTCTCAGCCTCTTTTAACTCAATTTCATTTTGATTGGCTATGGCACCACTTACTGCTTCCACCCTTTCCTGTGCCCTTTACTGCTTCTAAGCCATGCAGGACTCCAGTCAAAATTCAGCCTGGATGTGCTACTGGGGCTTTGCTGCTTGCATGGCTCTGTAGCCTTATGTATTGGCAATGTTTAAATGTTTTCATTGCCTTTGTGTATCCTGTCAGCTGTTCTTCCCACAGAAAACCCAAGAGGTCTTTAGGAAGAATTGGTCACAACTGATGGGTTTTGAAAACACAATTTTCACTGTCCTTTATAGGAGCAGTGCCATTTACAACTATTTCTGGCAAAATGCCCCTCTGTGCCCTACAGAACCAGAAGAAACCAATGAAGTGTGTGGCTGAAGTGTTTCTTTTATTGCTTTGGGGACCTCACAAGTTTTGAGTTATATATGAGGAATTAAAAGAAAAGAACTCCAAAGCCCATTCATTTCATCTGTGTTTGGATGTGATTAAAAGATCTGTCTCCTACTACCAACCCTCAGTATGTATGACCCGTTTGCTCTTAAAAAGTCATCCCATCTCTACTGAAAGGTGTGTGAACCGTTGAATAGTACAGAAAAGCCAGTGAAAAAAAGGAAGAGGAAAAATTCCACATATTTTGAGTTTTACAGGCTCTACTTGTTTGCTTCTTTTGAACAAAATTCAATATTTTCATACACCAGTCTTCTTCTTCTCGGTGACTTTTAAGTTGTCTTTCAAAGTGTCTGAGTGCACTTTGGAGTGCAGCCTCCTGTTTTTCATCCAGCAAGCTGTGCACCTGTCCAAGCCATGAGCAGCCAGCTTCTCCAGGACAATGTTGTGGGGCATGGTGTTAAAGGAGACAAAATCCACAGCTTTTCTGTCATCCACTGAGAGGGTCACCTGGTCACATAAAGAGATCAGGTTGGTCAAGCAGGACATGCCTTTCACAAAGCTGTGCTGGCTGGGCCTGCTCCCCTGGTTGTCCTGAGTGGTTGGCACTCAGGGTGATCTGTTCCATGGCCTTCCCAGCACTGAGGTTAGGCTGACATGAGTTCTAATTTCCTGGGTCATCTCATGGCACAGCCCATCTTCCTTCAGACGGTTCCTTCCACCTACTTTACAAACTAATTTCAGCATAGGATGAAATGACTGTCACTTAAAAAAAAAAAAAAATGGGGCTGCAAAACAATGGTGGGTGAAGCCCAGTGTTCCACAGCAGCTGGTGCCAAAGCCAGCTGCCCTGCCACCCCTCCTAGGTGGTGTGGGGGACTGGGACAAGGCTCTCGGGACCTACAGCTACACCAGGATTTTAGGTCACATCTTGACAAATGAGGATGACTTGCCAGGCTGAGTGAAAGCCATATCTGGTCCTAGTTTGGACCAGATAACTTGGTTGGAAAACACCCAAATGCTGATGAGAGTAATTTTGTGTAGAGAAAAATACCCTGGTATTATTCCCAAGTAAAATCCTGTGTCAACACTTCAGCAAAAACCTGAGAGACCTGGGGTTTGCTGACTACCAAATCCTCATGAAATCCTCAAAAGCACAAGACAGAATTTTTCATAAGGTTCATAACTCCAGAGGATTAATGAGCCTGAGGCACTTCCAAAGTCCTGTTCATAATTATCAAAATATCATATCCTGTATTCTGAATGGAAATATTGGTGTCTGTGGTTTCAGATTGTTTTCTGTACTTTGTACTATGGGCAACAGCTATTTTAGTATCTGAATTTGAAATTTTTGGTAGTCTTCTTGCTTGTCTGAGAACACGTCTTTTTTATACTTCTGTTTCAGCATTCACAACAAACCCCAAATATTGCAGCAATCTATAGGAACCAAATAGCATGAAAATTCAGGGCACATGCTCTAAGTGACTGCAACTTATCTCCTATCACAGGTCTGAACTGCTCATGCTATTATAGTCTGGGAGAAGCATTTCCAGTGCCACATGTTTTGGAGTCATAAGCTGGCAGACAATTTATCCAGAAGGAATCTAAAATTGTAGTCACATTTTTTGGAGTAAAGGCTACAGTGTGCACATTGAAAGTGGCCAGACTCCGAAAACTAAATTTTATAATGGCAAGAATGGGTCCCTGTAGTTGACAAAAAATGCACTCATGTATCTTGGACTGTATCAAATCATTGTTTACAAAGCAAATTAATTGTCTTGACATATAATCTTAGTACTAACTGTTTGAAGACATTTTATTTTGTGATTGGATAATTAGTTTAATCTCATATGTATAATTGAATTTATTTTGGTATCCTTTGGTGGTTTTGGTATTTCATTTATACTGGTATTCTTTTAGATATGGATGAATTTGTTCATATTTCAAAACAGAAAATTCCTATGAATCAAGGGATAAAATCTTCTGTACTGCAGCAATCCTAGAGGGATAATCTAAAGTGTTAAAACCCCTTTTTAATCTCTAATTTAGGACTGGTTTCAAAGTACTTTCCTTCTCAGAAGTCACGTTCTAGTGAATCATAATTTTCCAAAGGAAAAAGAAATCAGCATAAATTTCTTAACAGGCCCACAAAAAAAACCCCCAGCCAATAAGTTCTGCTGTTCATCACAGCCATGGACAGAATTGTTTTAGGTCAAATTAACTCAGTGAGACATTTCAACAGTTGATGTGAACCAGCACAACTTCCCTGAAAAAAACAGCCGTGTTGACTTACAGCTGTTCAGTGTGCACATGTAAATTTTTCAAGTTTTCCACAGCACTATTCCTTTTGATGATTTATGTTACTGACTCTGCTCCATAAAGGTCTTCAAGGTGGTCATAATGGAATATAGTCAACAAATGACTTCTGTCATATGACAGAATAGTCTGAGTTGGAAGGGACTCAAAAAGGACCCTCATGTCCAACTCTGAACTGAATGTGGAGGCCAAACCAATATCAGCACTGCCATTATTAGCACCATGCTCCAACCAATTGAGCTGATCATATGAGATCTACTGCAAAATCAGATTAAGCAACCCACACAATGGATCCAGCTCCTCGTCCTCCCTGGTCTCTAGCAACACTCAGTAGCAGATGCTTTGAGTTGAGTGCAAAGAAACAGATGTATCCCTCCCTTCTCGGCTTTCCAAGAAAATCACCACAAGGCTCTTCCTGTATTTTGCAAATATCCTCCATAATGTTCAAAACCAGTTATTAATAGGCTAAGATAAAAGTGGTTTTGCAATTTTGAAAGAAAATACAGTTCCTGCCTGTTCTTATGCACTGTTAATCCATTTCTGTTCTGTTAAAAGTTTGGAGCCTGGCAGCAGTGGGAAGGGGTGTGTGCCTGCTCTGGGTAGCTGAAACCTGTGGGGAACAGAGGGGACCTTCCACCTGGAAACAATTGGACCTTTGCAGTTCAAGGGACCTTCTGGAGAATAGGACAGAGATAAAAAAAACAAAAAAACAGAGTGCAGGGATCCTGCTACACCAGAAACCGGTACTGTTGCAAAATAATTAAGAATTAATGTTTCTTTTGTCTTGAGTACTTTTTCAGAAAAATTAAAGTTTCTCTGCAAAACACCTGCCTCTGAAGTAGTTCCATCTGTAGGTGGGAAAGAAATGTGATCTATTGATAAATAACTTTAAAATGAAAAGGTAAATTCAAATGTGTAAAGATTTATTAAAAATTATTGTTCCTTTAAATTAAAATGGTAAGAATAAGTAAGTATTTGCTTAATGGATCTTGGCTCAGCTCCCATCATTTAATGAAGGGAGATGGGCAACGCTTCACATTATAATATTTGTCTTGTTCATGAAGAAGCACTGGGAGAGTGCTGTTCAACAGGATATGAAACCTGTGGGAAGAAATTTACTACAGTATATGAATATCGAATAAAATAAAAAATTTTACGTGATGTTACCTGAAACTTTGTGACCACCTGATCATTAAAAAATAAGGAAAAATATAATTCAGAATTCAGAAAAACTTAGCAAAATCAGTTGAAGATGGCTAGATAGAAAATAACCTCTTTTTTTCCTATCAGCAGATTCTGAAAGGCTGTGATTGTTTTGTTCAGGAGGAAATTGTTGAGAGGATATCATAAACACCTTCAATACCTATTTTACCCTTTAATTTTTAGCTTTTGCTTTATTTAATTCTGTTTTACTCAACTTTCTGTTGCTTAGGAAATTGCAAAGTTTCACTTGCTTTTTTTGAAATCTGCATCAGTTTTCTACTACCTCAGTTAGGCTGGTTTCCAGTTACACCAGTCTGGACCTTTTCATTTCCATCCAGTAAAAGACAATTAGTTCAATAGTAGTAGAATAAAACATATTTCAAACAACTAGCTTAAGCTGTTTAAAAACGAGATTTACAGGGATTAGTTAAATTGACATCACAGACACAGGACAGGGTAATTTTGACTTGCTTGTGGCAACACAAATTTCACATCTCATCAGTTCACTCCTAGAAGCAGCTTTGTGATAGGAAGTGATCAGCTTGAAACCTTCAGGCCTGTTTCTTATTACTTCAGGAGTTGACCAGGAAGTGCAGTCAGGATACGTTCATTTGTATTAATTCCTATGATTCTGATGTTCCTGCTCCAGGCAATTCCTAGAAGGGCAGGTGATACAGTCTGTTCTTTGATATGAACTGGATCATAACTGCCAAGATGTGATAAAAACTCTGCATTCTCTCCTAAAACCTATTTCAGTGAAGTTTTTCCTCACTTTATCCATCTTACTGGCCAATCACATATCAGAGAAGGAAGGGAGGAAGGGAGGAAGGGAGGAAGGAAGGAAGGAAGGAAGGAAGGAAGGAAGGAAGGAAGGAAGGAAGGAAGGAAGGGCAAAGTAAAAACTGGCTGATTACCCCTTTGCTACCTTTCAGGATGATCAATCATCCAGCAGCTAAGAGAGAGGCATAAAGGTTACACAGGTTCAGATATAACCTACCCTTGGACACAGCATGCCTGAACATAGTAAAAACAGTAAAATAATAGCAGACTTCTCCTTAAAGAAGTATGCCATTGTACTGAAGAGCCACAGCAAATACTCTGNAGTGTGCACATGTAAATTTTTCAAGTTTTCCACAGCACTATTCCTTTTGATGATTTATGTTACTGACTCTGCTCCATAAAGGTCTTCAAGGTGGTCATAATGGAATATAGTCAACAAATGACTTCTGTCATATGACAGAATAGTCTGAGTTGGAAGGGACTCAAAAAGGACCCTCATGTCCAACTCTGAACTGAATGTGGAGGCCAAACCAATATCAGCACTGCCATTATTAGCACCATGCTCCNTGTTGTACAGCTTAGTTCCTTCCCCCCAACTTCTCCAACATTGTGAAAATCCCTGTATACTGTATCAAATCATTTTTCTGACTCTATCAATAAATTCAAGCTTTTTTTAAAAAGGCAAAAAATTTAATTTCTTTAGAACGTGACTTACAAAAAATTTGTGCTGACCTTCCTTGTTTTTAAGATTGTTGAGTATCACATTTTTTTAGGTTTTCGATTTCAGTAGGCCTTACATAGAAGAAAGTCTTTATGGAAGACTGCTAAAAAAAGGAGAACTTTTCCTTCTCCTAGAACCACAGCCCAATTCAATGATAGGTCAAACATCTACATTGACCAGTGAGGCAACATTGGGCTGGAGCTCCTTGAGTTTCTTAAGGACTCTTGGATGAGGACCGAATAAATTATTTCTTACAATCATTTTCTAGTTTCTTCTAAAACTTTTTATTTTGACAGGTCATTTTAAGATGATCTCTATGGCTCATCTCTTATTTAAAAAACACAGACTTAGATGTCACTATAGGAACCACACTCAGATTCTCTGAAATGTATTTTGATGCAAAGAATTTAGGTTTCTGTTGTGGTCTTACCTTCCCTGAGTACTCTTTTTGCATTTCATCTAATAACCCAATAATCGTCTTGGCAGGCATCTTGCTTCTGCAGTGTTCAGAACATTTATTTTTGGTTTTATGCCTTAAGTGAGGTTCCTCTAAATTGTTTTTGGCTTGCTCTATTATGGTTTAACATTTCATTCATCCATTTATTCTGTGAACTGCTTAATTTTCCATTGACTAACCCCTGAACTTGTTGATAGCTTATGAGGCAGCAGTAAAACTGAAGGACTTGCAGGTCATTTCTATATGGAGCAGAAAGTAGAAAGAGCAGAAGGACATTATTTCCTTACTGTAATTTATATACTGTGCTTGAAATGATGAACACGTAACTAATCCAGGCAGAGGCATAGTATATTTCAGGTTGGAGGGGACACCAGGAGGTCCCCAACAGCAGAGTCAGCTCTGAGATCAGAATGATCTCAGGGTCTTATCCAGTCCAATTTTCAATACTACCAAGCGTGGTGACTGGACAACCTCTCTGGGAAACCTGTGCCTGACTGTCCTCAGGGGGAGCATATTTTTCCCTGTATGCAGTTATAACATCTTGTCCCCTGTCCTCCTGCCATGAAATTTGATAACCTCCATGTAGGCAACAGCAAGCTGCCAATAAGCCCCTCCCCATAAAAATTGCCTCTTATCCAGGCTGAAGAAGGCCAGTTCCTTAAGCCTTTTCCCATAAGTCATGTGCTCCAGCCCTTGACCATCCCAAGTTTTCCAATGTCTTGTTTGGACTCACTCCAGTTATGTCTGTGTCTCCCCAGGGGAGCCCAGCACCGGGCCCAGAATGCCAGATGTGTGTTGCCAATACTGTACAGGGAAGGATCACCTTCCTCAGCCTGCTGNTGATCATATGAGATCTACTGCAAAATCAGATTAAGCAACCCACACAATGGATCCAGCTCCTCGTCCTCCCTGGTCTCTAGCAACACTCAGTAGCAGATGCTTTGAGTTGAGTGCAAAGAAACAGATGTATCCCTCCCTTCTCGGCTTTCCAAGAAAATCACCACAAGGCTCTTCCTGTATTTTGCAAATATCCTCCATAATGTTCAAAACCAGTTATTAATAGGCTAAGATAAAAGTGGTTTTGCAATTTTGAAAGAAAATACAGTTCCTGCCTGTTCTTATGCACTGTTAATCCATTTCTGTTCTGTTAAAAGTTTGGAGCCTGGCAGCAGTGGGAAGGGGTGTGTGCCTGCTCTGGGTAGCTGAAACCTGTGGGGAACAGAGGGGACCTTCCACCTGGAAACAATTGGACCTTTGCAGTTCAAGGGACCTTCTGGAGAATAGGACAGAGATAAAAAAAACAAAAAAACAGAGTGCAGGGATCCTGCTACACCAGAAACCGGTACTGTTGCAAAATAATTAAGAATTAATGTTTCTTTTGTCTTGAGTACTTTTTCAGAAAAATTAAAGTTTCTCTGCAAAACACCTGCCTCTGAAGTAGTTCCATCTGTAGGTGGGAAAGAAATGTGATCTATTGATAAATAACTTTAAAATGAAAAGGTAAATTCAAATGTGTAAAGATTTATTAAAAATTATTGTTCCTTTAAATTAAAATGGTAAGAATAAGTAAGTATTTGCTTAATGGATCTTGGCTCAGCTCCCATCATTTAATGAAGGGAGATGGGCAACGCTTCACATTATAATATTTGTCTTGTTCATGAAGAAGCACTGGGAGAGTGCTGTTCAACAGGATATGAAACCTGTGGGAAGAAATTTACTACAGTATATGAATATCGAATAAAATAAAAAATTTTACGTGATGTTACCTGAAACTTTGTGACCACCTGATCATTAAAAAATAAGGAAAAATATAATTCAGAATTCAGAAAAACTTAGCAAAATCAGTTGAAGATGGCTAGATAGAAAATAACCTCTTTTTTTCCTATCAGCAGATTCTGAAAGGCTGTGATTGTTTTGTTCAGGAGGAAATTGTTGAGAGGATATCATAAACACCTTCAATACCTATTTTACCCTTTAATTTTTAGCTTTTGCTTTATTTAATTCTGTTTTACTCAACTTTCTGTTGCTTAGGAAATTGCAAAGTTTCACTTGCTTTTTTTGAAATCTGCATCAGTTTTCTACTACCTCAGTTAGGCTGGTTTCCAGTTACACCAGTCTGGACCTTTTCATTTCCATCCAGTAAAAGACAATTAGTTCAATAGTAGTAGAATAAAACATATTTCAAACAACTAGCTTAAGCTGTTTAAAAACGAGATTTACAGGGATTAGTTAAATTGACATCACAGACACAGGACAGGGTAATTTTGACTTGCTTGTGGCAACACAAATTTCACATCTCATCAGTTCACTCCTAGAAGCAGCTTTGTGATAGGAAGTGATCAGCTTGAAACCTTCAGGCCTGTTTCTTATTACTTCAGGAGTTGACCAGGAAGTGCAGTCAGGATACGTTCATTTGTATTAATTCCTATGATTCTGATGTTCCTGCTCCAGGCAATTCCTAGAAGGGCAGGTGATACAGTCTGTTCTTTGATATGAACTGGATCATAACTGCCAAGATGTGATAAAAACTCTGCATTCTCTCCTAAAACCTATTTCAGTGAAGTTTTTCCTCACTTTATCCATCTTACTGGCCAATCACATATCAGAGAAGGAAGGGAGGAAGGGAGGAAGGGAGGAAGGAAGGAAGGAAGGAAGGAAGGAAGGAAGGAAGGAAGGAAGGAAGGAA
>VXBQ01013746.1:1042806-1063248 GCA_013400175.1 Phainopepla nitens
CATTTCTTTCTCTCTCTCATTTTTTCTTGTTGTACAGCTTAGTTCCTTCCCCCCAACTTCTCCAACATTGTGAAAATCCCTGTATACTGTATCAAATCATTTTTCTGACTCTATCAATAAATTCAAGCTTTTTTTAAAAAGGCAAAAAATTTAATTTCTTTAGAACGTGACTTACAAAAAATTTGTGCTGACCTTCCTTGTTTTTAAGATTGTTGAGTATCACATTTTTTTAGGTTTTCGATTTCAGTAGGCCTTACATAGAAGAAAGTCTTTATGGAAGACTGCTAAAAAAAGGAGAACTTTTCCTTCTCCTAGAACCACAGCCCAATTCAATGATAGGTCAAACATCTACATTGACCAGTGAGGCAACATTGGGCTGGAGCTCCTTGAGTTTCTTAAGGACTCTTGGATGAGGACCGAATAAATTATTTCTTACAATCATTTTCTAGTTTCTTCTAAAACTTTTTATTTTGACAGGTCATTTTAAGATGATCTCTATGGCTCATCTCTTATTTAAAAAACACAGACTTAGATGTCACTATAGGAACCACACTCAGATTCTCTGAAATGTATTTTGATGCAAAGAATTTAGGTTTCTGTTGTGGTCTTACCTTCCCTGAGTACTCTTTTTGCATTTCATCTAATAACCCAATAATCGTCTTGGCAGGCATCTTGCTTCTGCAGTGTTCAGAACATTTATTTTTGGTTTTATGCCTTAAGTGAGGTTCCTCTAAATTGTTTTTGGCTTGCTCTATTATGGTTTAACATTTCATTCATCCATTTATTCTGTGAACTGCTTAATTTTCCATTGACTAACCCCTGAACTTGTTGATAGCTTATGAGGCAGCAGTAAAACTGAAGGACTTGCAGGTCATTTCTATATGGAGCAGAAAGTAGAAAGAGCAGAAGGACATTATTTCCTTACTGTAATTTATATACTGTGCTTGAAATGATGAACACGTAACTAATCCAGGCAGAGGCATAGTATATTTCAGGTTGGAGGGGACACCAGGAGGTCCCCAACAGCAGAGTCAGCTCTGAGATCAGAATGATCTCAGGGTCTTATCCAGTCCAATTTTCAATACTACCAAGCGTGGTGACTGGACAACCTCTCTGGGAAACCTGTGCCTGACTGTCCTCAGGGGGGGCATATTTTTCCCTGTATGCAGTTATAACATCTTGTCCCCTGTCCTCCTGCCATGAAATTTGATAACCTCCATGTAGGCAACAGCAAGCTGCCAATAAGCCCCTCCCCATAAAAATTGCCTCTTATCCAGGCTGAAGAAGGCCAGTTCCTTAAGCCTTTTCCCATAAGTCATGTGCTCCAGCCCTTGACCATCCCAAGTTTTCCAATGTCTTGTTTGGACTCACTCCAGTTATGTCTGTGTCTCCCCAGGGGAGCCCAGCACCGGGCCCAGAATGCCAGATGTGTGTTGCCAATACTGTACAGGGAAGGATCACCTTCCTCAGCCTGCTGGCCACACTCTGCCTGATGCAGAGCAAGAGGCTGCTGGCCTTCCATGCTGCAGGGGCACCCTTTTCCTCACTGTTCCTTCTTCCTATGCAGACACTGAAGATGTACAGAAACACCTGCAAATGGGCCAGGGTGGTCAGTCAGTGCCTTTTCCACTTGCACAAACCAGGTGTCTTGAAGGAAGGAGAAATTCACTTGCTGAATCACTTCTTTCTAAAAAGAACTACATCGCAACCAAGTAGAAGCATTTTTTAAGATGTAGCTGCTTATTCAGCACTGCTGTAAGAAATTTCCTTTGGAACGGACTGTTGATGCAATGTTGTATAGACTATAAATTATCTTTACCTTCCAAACCCACCTCAGTCCCCTGTGCCAGGCTCTCACCAGGGTCTAGTCCACAGTACCACCTAGTGGGAAATGCTGATATGACCGTGCCCATCCCAAAATCGCTCTGAAAGACATTGCCGTTTCTTCCCGATCTCAGTAGGTAAAGTGAATGAAAATTCTCCTAGGTATGACAGTAGTAGCATGGGGGATTGCATGTAGAGAACTCACCTTATCAGGGGCTGGGACGAGTCAGACAGCTCTGACAATGAAATTGCCTATCATTTCATAAGAATGATTACTAATTACTTTTTCCAAGGCTGATCTGTCAATAAGAATCCATATTTGCGGCTCTGAAAAATTAAGTGGATCTAACACTGGGGGATAATGATGAAGAATATATCTAAGACTCCTTCTAAAGAGAGCTGGGGGAGCTTGCTGTCTCCTGAGATGCAAAGGCAGTAACAATTCTGACAATTCTGTAGAAATTGCTCCCAGTTAAGAATACACAGATCTGACATCCACCAAGGGCATTCTGCTCACTGCACTTCAGGCAACTTCCTTTACAGGCTCACTCAGCAGGAATGAACACCAAACAGGGTATTTACCCTGCGCTCAAATGACATGTGCTCTCAGTTAATGTGTGTGTTGGCCAAGACACTGCAATGCAGATGGCTCTGATGAGGAAAAAGTAGAATTGTGGCATATTCTCACACAGGGTGAATACCCAAATTCTTGCATTGACTAGCCTGTCATACCTACACACCCATTCTAGAACTAGCCTGTGCAAAGATCTCTGGATATTCTATATTGATTATTTATGTGCTATAATTAAGCCAGATTAATTCTACTTTAAAATAAAAGGAAATAACCACCTCAATTTCCACAAAGATCATATCCTAAGAACTATTCCTGAGTCACACTGTAGCCCATATTAACAGTAATTATTGTGAAGCTGTTCAAAGAAGTGACAATAATTTTGGTTCTTTATTTTCTAAAACAGGCCAGTGAAAAGTCTTTCTGTTTGCACCAAACATACAGAAAGTGAAAAAACCACCTTCTGTTGTTTCTAGGTATCTTACATAAAGGTCATGAGAATTAGAAGTAAGAAATCTAGATCTTAAAGGCTGGCAGTTCTTAAAACACATTCATTTGGTGAGTTCTGCTGTAAGGAGCTTCAGTATCTGAAATGAAAAGCAGATCCAGGAGATGGGGCTGAGTTACGCAGCCTCACCGACTGGAGGCCATGAGCTGAAGTGAAGGAGGGGAAGGAGGTGAAGGAGGGGAAGGAGGTGAAGGAGGATGGCCTCTCAGGCAGTTGGGCTTCCAGGGAAGCTTCTGATCTGTGAAGAACTCCAGTGCACTGATGAAGGTGCACACTTTCACAGGAGAACACAGCATAAGAACTCACAGAGACTGAGCTTGTTTTCTCAAGCATGACCCACTCTCTATTGGTCTTCAGACTCTTCCACACCTAGTTTCTTATTCACACCTTTCATTTTCAAAGGATTAAAAATGTAAAAATTAAAGGGAATTAAAAATGTCTATGTAAAACTTCATATGGAAATTTCTAGTCCTGGTAAAGGCTGCATATTTTTATTATGGTAACCAATATTAAGTACAATTTATGCAAACCCATTTTTGCTGTTGAAAGACAGTCTATCAGTTTAAGAACTCATATAATTCGTACTTCATGCTTTTGAACATGGAGTTCAGGTTATTCCCCCTTCAACTCTAGACAGTGATATAGCTGTTTGGGGACAAATTACTGCAGTTCTGAGTATTGGTCTCTGAAAGCCAAAATAAAGAAACAGAGGGGAAAGACAATTTGCATTACCAGTTCTATTTACACTCAGCATAACTTGCGTAACTTGCACTGCAGCATTTGGAGTTTAGTGAAATTCTAAAAATTTTCTAGGAAAAAATCCTAAGTCAACTTGTTTTACCACTAAAACATGTGAGGTATTTTATGAACATCATAGGTCTTGTTTCTGAAAGGTTGTTTACCCCAAATAGCACAAAGTGAGTCTGACTCTTCAACAAACATGTATTCTCCTGTCTGGGCACACAGCACGCTCTGTATCAGCAGACTTGCTGTGAATTTGCTGAATGCACCAAACAGCACGTCTTCCAATGGATGGCAGTACCAATATCTCAAAAAAACTTGATTGCTCTAAGGTGTAAAACGAAGAAACTGTTCCTTTTCAAATTTTAAATAAATTCATTTGTAAAAAAAAAAAAAATCTATTTTAAAGACATTCAGATATTACTGCATAATTTTCATTATTTTCAAAGGTTTTGTTATTCTTTTAAGGTTTTTTCACTTTGAATTTTGTCCCTTTGATTTCTGTTGATAACAATTTGCACTACCTGAAGATTTGCCTTTCTCAAGTCTTCAAAAGAGTGTTTACAGAGCAGTGATGTGTGTTTTCTAGGATCTCTTTATATATCTCTTTTTAGTCTTACAAGTTCCTATACCCTTGAAACTGAATAGCAGAACAGACTCTTTCAAAACCTAGTCAGACTATTAAGGCATTTCTGATGTTTTTCTTTCTTATGTTTCCTGATTCATACCTCTCAATGGCCTATGCATGCAATACAGCTGCACTTTGGTGGTAATAAAAACTCTACAGTTCTGTTTTTATTGCCAAAAATACAATTTCTATGAGCTAGAGTAGCAGTTACCTATAGTATCTTTCATTTGGATTACAACATTGGGTAGAAAGAAAGCACATTATGCAATGCAAACACACAATACATATCAAGGAACACATGATAAGTAATTTCTTTTTCCTCTTTAGGTCATCTGGGAGCCAGCTAAAACACTGGGGTTATAACTCCAGTTATAAGAAGGAAAGATTAGTGAATCACTTAAACAAAGTAAGTATCAAACATACGTTTAATACATTTTGAGTGTAACATACAGCTCCCAAGGTTTGGGGTTCTTTTTGTGAGAAATATTCCACAGTTCTAAATCCGTGGCAGCAGTGGGTGATGGAAGAGGTCACAAACGTCCAAAGATAGGCCAGTTCTGAGGGGTTAGGATACAGACAAGTCATCAGTAAGAAACTGAATCAGTTCCTGACCCTGAAATAGAAATACAGTGTGGTAGGTCTGGAGTAGTCTCTTTTACATCTATTCTTTGTGATAGGATCAATATATGCATATTACCAGAATCAGTAAGACTAAATATACAGCAAGAGGAGACTTGAAATGAGAGACTTTAAATAATAATCATATTTCTCTTGGTAATATGAAAGGCATTTTGAAGCTTACAATGAGGAAAGAAAAAAAAAATTAAAAAATAAAACATGGAAATCCCCTGAATATTCTACTAATGAATAATTTCAGGATTTCTACCACTCACTACAGTTAACTTTTATTTCCCATTACAAGCAAGATGGGTCATCAAAGCCACCTACTACCTCTCTGGTTTTTACTTTCGGTGCAAGGCAGAGTAAAAGAAGAGGTATTCTTTTCCAGACATCTTTGGCTTAACAGGTAGTTATCTGACTATCTGTATTTCTCTACCTGTCCACAAAAGAGAAGCTGGAATTCGCAATGCTGATATTATCCAGTACACTGATCCCTCAGTTTGAGATATATGAGAGCTGAAATTAAGTCTAGGTTATGAAAATGTTGGATCCAAAAGGGAAGGTTGCAGTATGCTCTTTACACGTGCCTATAGGAATTTAAAGTATGCCCTCTGCAAAACTTTTCATCTCCAAGGACGTCTAGTATGGCAGAATGTTTTCTCTGGACAAATCACCCTCTAAGTCCTCACAGAGCTTGAACATAGATTTACACAAGTACTTTTGTTCTGATGGAGACTTTGTCATTTTTCCCCAAAATTTTCTTCAGAGACAATTTTTTTTCCAAATTTGCTACCCTTTTACTCTTCAGTGAATCAGAGTGAAATATACAAAGAAAGATAAGGCAATTATTTGAAAAGTATGAAGTAAGTCTATTCTGCTTGTAGACAGGATTCAATTTTAAAATATACGTTCAATTATATAAAATTATTTTAGGACAGCTTTTAATTAGAAGAACAAATAAAATGGAAAACTTTCCAAATAGAGAGAAAAGATCAAGTTTAAGGCATGAACAAGAGAGAAGATAAAAAAATACTTTCTTCAGGAAGCTGACCTGGAGATGGGGCCAATCTTTTCTCTGCTTTCCTTCTCTCTCTCTCAAACCATCAAAGAAAAATATCAGGAAAGTGAAATACGGTCTAATTTAAATATTACTTCAAAATGAATATAAAATCTATCAGATATACCAGAGCCAAAGCATCTATTTTGTTTTCCAAGCAAATCAAGAAAGTTTTTTGCCTTTGGCTTTTAAAAATATCTTCATGAGGTGTGTAATACCCATTAAAAATTAGACACTTTCAATTGTTATGTTGAAACATTAGTAATGCTGCTTCCTGCTGGATTTTAGGATTTTGTCCAATTGCACTCCAAAGCTATGACAGCATCCCAACATGATACATCATGAAACAGTGAAATCAAACTTGGGTATCCTGCACTACTAACAAGCTTCCAGGTGTTTCTCACATGACAGACCAAAAGCACTATTATATCCCTCTGTTTTTCATTTAGCAACTGGATAGAAATATCTTTTTTTTTTTTTGTCTAAGGAATTGTTTGGCTATTGCAGGCCTTTATGTGCATGTTTTTACTGGAAATTAGTAGGATTTCATAATTTTTTTTCAGTAACTTCTCCATAATACCCATGATAGTAATCTAACTTTGATCAACTTCATGTGGAGTTACAAACTCATATGGAGTTACAAAGTCCTATTATTTACTACCTATACAAAGAAATATAATTACAAGTAAAGCATCATTAAAAGAGACTAAAACATTTATCCTGATTCTTATCTTCAAGTAAAACATTAAATTTCAGTTACAACAGGTAATTTTTAAAATTTTATTTTATTAAATAACAGAGGCATATGCATAAAAATTCCAAAAAGATAATGACAAAAAGATCAAAGAAAAAATGCTGACTTTGAATTTTTATTCAATATTTTCTGAGCAAACTAGAAGAGATTTCAACGACTTCAAGAAAGAAATACATCACATTACAATCTAGAGAAACAATCCAAATTACAAACAAAAAAATCCAGTTTGCTGAATAGAGCCATGTTAATTTTTACAATATCCCACAAAGATACAATGAAGTTCTATCAAGTAGAATTATTTGAATACATCTTAAAAAATAAACAGGAATTTAAGAAACCATTGCTTTAAAAATATAAAAGCAATGAATCTGAAGTTCTCTTTTAATAAGTAAGAAACTAGATGTTTAAATGTCTCTTAACTTCACAAGTTAATGCAGTTTCAGATTACTGATTTTTTAAAAATAAAGCAGCACCACATTGAATCCACTGGTCTTGATTTCCCCCACAAGGTACATCAATATTTGTCACCACACGGTCTCTCTCCACACTAGTGTAGACTGGTAAAGAGATGCATTCCTCTGGAGAATATGGACCATATGCATCCTGTCAACAAACAAACAGTTTTCACATAAAAAGACAACAGAACATGAGAAGGCAATAATCTCCACTTGTATGGTATCTAAAGTGAAAATACAGTTTGGACACTGCAGCCTTGGACAAGAAAGTGTTCATTCAGGACACTAAGGAGAAGGATTACCACTGAAGCAGAGACTTCAAAAAAACTGCTCACTCCGTAACTCAAACAGCAAGAAGTAAATAACAGGGGTGATCCTATGAACTACACATAAAAATTTTCCTTCAGCTAAAAACCTCTCAAAAATTACACACCAAAAGTGCCTGCAAACCAGGTTAAGGGAAGTGCTGATCAGTTTCCTGCAGAGAGAAGGATGCTCAGCAGCCCCTGTGCTATCCTGGCAGGCTGGAGTGCTGTGGTGGCTGTGCCCTGCAGACCCTACTGCCCCCTCCATCCCTGCAGCAAACCATGCCCTCCTCCTGGGGCACAGCCCCTGGTGTGAGCTGAGATACCTGCAAGCATCACCTGCAGGAACTACAATCCAAAAAATCTTACCCCATACATTCCAGGCTACTTTAATGAACTGCTCCTCTCTGCTGTCTGTACTACAAACTGCTTGGATGCAGTTTCCTCCTACGGCTTTGCATGGGGCACTGTTCATATGTGTGACCACAGAACTGAGCTCAAAGACTCTGTCTAGACTTCCCACAGCACTTAATTTCAACCCATGATGTATTTAGTTCAAATAATAATTCCCTGCAAATAGTTCAGGATTTGATTCAATTTATATATATTAAGCATGTTTTCCATCACACTCAAAATGTCCCTTCCTGTCAACAGGAAAATGTCAGATTTTCAAGAACCAAATAACAAACCAGCACGCTTGTCAGAAAAGAATTTAAAATAAAAATGAGTGTCATTTTAACTTAAATAACATAAAATGTGAGTTAGTGATGCTCCAATATTAGAAAATAACTAAAAACAGGAAAAAGGAAATATGTAAACAATAACTGTTTCAAGCACTTTGCCTTGCACATGAAGTGTAAAGCCACTACTGAAGAATTTTGCTGTTCCTTTTGAAAATCAATTTCCCCTGTCTTTTGGACAACAGTGTTTCAATCCTTGCAGAAAATCTAAGTCTGGTAATATTTGTATAGAGTAACTTAATAATCAGGAACTCAGCTGTTCTCAGAAGGATTCTACTCACCCCATTTATCCTTTGGTTACCACTACTGAAGAAGACAAAATGTTGACCAGACTGAGAGCAAAATGTTAATCAGAGAATTTAAGTTTTGCCAAAGCTGGGAGCCAGAAGCTGGCCAGTTTGCCTTCAAAGACCTGTTTTTACACCTTTTAGGGACAAAGTATCTGTTCTTGTGCCTTTCTCAATCCCAATGATGTTTTAAGGAATGACATTAATGGAGGGTTAAAGCCATTCTCTGGAAGTCTTTTTGAGTCACAAATCTTTATGTCCTTGTCTTAAGTACAGTCCAAAAGTTCTCTTTGTCAGACTGCCTCACAGACAGTTCCATTCCCTTTAGTGACACCCTTCCCAGCATGGGATCTAACAGTAGATTAAAACTGGAAAGGACCTTCACTGTTTAATGAGAATAAGCGTAATGCTAGCAGCTCAAAATATTCTGTTTAGAGCACTGCAGGATTTTGAGGGGGTTCTCTCAGAGAAAGCCTGCAGGCTACTTTAAGTTTGGTTGAAAATGACTTCAAAGCATTACATTATAAATATACTTTTGTTTACTAGATTTCAAAAGATGCCTTTATGGAGAAAAGAAAACCAATTCAAAATCTAAGAATTCCAAGACAATATGTTCAATTTTATGCACTCTTCTCCTAGGGAGAGGTAATGAAATTAAGGGAAATGCATGATATCCAATTCTGCTTTGGTTTCTGAGCACAGTATTTGATTACAATCAATTTTTACAATGATTGTAAAACAACTAAAGGGTAGACCAATTCAGAAAAACTCTCCTTAGAGACACTCTGTATTTAAAATCTTGGCAGTTGACAAGTTATGGCCTGTATTTTAGAAGAATTATATTTTTTCCCAACACGAATATCTCAGTTGCTAATCATTTAAAATATAAGTACACTTGAAAAAGTTTAATTCATTGATTATTGAAGTATCTCATTTTTTAATTATATAGATAAAACTCTCTGCTGATTTCACATATGACTTTTGGATCCTACCTTTGGAGTTTAAAAAAATAGTCTTATTCTGAAAAATACTAAAAAATCTGTTTTATTTCAAACACAAGATGAATGCCTTTCAGAACGATGGGAGGACTACTTAGAATTCTCATTTAAAATGTGCTTCCATTTGGTGTTACTATGGAAAATCACACATATTACTGTCCTCCACCATCCACCACTGAGCCAATATATTAGAATGTCTGGCAATTCTGTATTTATCTCACACACCACCTCTCAAGTAAATAAGAAATTTATCTGAAAAAAGCAAACCATGTAAATACTAAAAAACTGAAAAATCTTTCACTGGTCAACATTGTAAGAGCTTTTGTGATGTTTTAATTTTTTGTCCTTTTCTAAAATTTTTCAGTATTTTCTCTCCTTACCAAGCTGGAAGCAATGCTGCAGATGGCGGCTAGCATTTACTTCTGTGTTCAAGGTCTAAATCTGTCAACATTCATACTTCTAATGCTGTGCTATACTAATATAATGCTATATTTCCCCTGCTGGAAATAACAACGAGAGAAAAAGAAGTTGGGAGACAGCAGTGTGTTAGCAAGCTCCTTGCACATTACCTACCACAATATACAAAGCTCATCATAGTGGTCTAGGCTGTCTCTAGAGTCACACCTGGACAGATTTATCCCAGCTGTCTTTTAAAGGGATGGGCTTCCGAAATGTAGCTGAGCTGAATTTTATAATAAGCAATTTTTTAGTTAAAAGACACATCCTTGAATAAATTCTATGTGAATTTTTGCGTTATTTATCAGCAATCACTATGACAATTGGAGGGCAGGAGCAGTAACAGTTTTTGCTGTTTGGATTCCTTTGCTTTCATCTTAAAATCTGCAAGCACTGGCATTTTTAAAATTTAGTTTAAATAGGAGAAAGGCTTTCTTTGCTTACAGCTCACATCATATTCTCTATTTTTTTTATTGCTGCTGCATTTTACTTTAATATTTAAAATGCAAAGAAAATATATTCTAGGAATGAATTCCCAAACATATGTATACATTTACTAAATACAGGTCTGAAAATGTTCTAATGTTTTTAAAAGACAAAGATAAAAAGGTATGACTGAAATAAAGCCCTTGCCTTCATGTAAGCAATATAAGATAAAGATTATTAACAAAATTACAGTAAGTTTCTGTTTTAAATAAAGTAAGTAACTGCTTCCCCTAGTAAAGACTAGGATTTTTATTTTGCAACGAAAGGAAAAAGAAAACGGGTCAGCAACATCATTCTGAAAAGCTACTGCAAAAAAATCAAAATTATGGGTCTTGAAAGTTTAGGGTTTTAATAATTTAGTACCTGTGGAATCCAGGCCATGTAACAAGGGAGAACAGATGACACACTGGGAGAATCATGCAGATTTTCTGAAAGTCGATTTCCATCGAAACAACAGCCTTCCAGTTGTAAGCCACTGATCTGCCATGGAAATATAAAATATTCAAACATAAATAACAGAATTAAAATGTCAATAATGATTAAACTGTGCTATAATAAATGATGAACCTTTTTACTGTGATCAAATTTTAAAATAACAGGAAATTAATTACTGTTACGTTCTTTGTGAGAATAGGAAACATGATTTAAAAGCAAGATCTGGACCACACTTCACTGTGAACTTCCTCTGATTTGGATTCACATTCTTTGAAATGTCAGAGAAAAATACCTGTAAATGTCATCAATTATGAAACTGCAGTTGCCTGGCATTAGATTAATGGAATTATGATAGCCACAGTCAAGTTCATAATCATTACAATGTCTAGAGGAAGAGAAGAACAATCACTGCAATAAGCACGACTTCCTGCTTGGAAGCCTGAGCACAGCTTTCAAAGAATGGAATGTGCAACTACACAACTTCAGCAGAGGCAAACAAAATATACTGAAATAATATGAGAGAAAAATTTATTTAACAAAATCAAGATTTCTTAGATATACTGTTGTTTGGCAAAAAATTAAATAAGAATCCCAGATGCTTCTTTAAGTAAGTATGCAATGCTTTATTTGCAACATTTTTCAAGTATTTTCTTTTAATTAAGTAATTTCAGCCACTGAATGACATGTTCTATTTTTCCTTCTCTTCAGTCTTCCAAAGGTTGGTGACATCTGTTCTGGCTTCCTTAAAAAAAATTCCAGTATTTGCCGATCGTTTTATTTTCCCCAGTACAAATACTACTACACTACAGCTACCGCTACTACTACTACTACTACTACTACTACTAATTAGTCTTTTTAGCCTGCTGAAGTGAGAACTTCAGTTTTAACAGTAATAAAACTTAATTCAATAATAACTTTCATGCAGCTTTCCAAAAGGCTAACTCTCCAGTTGCAGTAGGTCTCTAACAGAAGCTACACTCTGAAAATCACATCTGTTATACTATCATACTAAAACCCTGAATTAAATTTATCGTACTGAGGTCGGCTTTCAGCAAATTCAAGGTTCATAAAGCAGTGCTGGAAATAGGAAATACAATGCTGCTGCAAATTGGGTGAATGATCACGTAAGCAAAATGGAGAAAAATGTCATTTTATAATATATTTTCCTTTGCAAGAAATTTTGAAACATCTATCAGATTGCAAAAAGGGGTTAAAGTATGATGTTACAAGGAAGATCACTATCATAGAAGTTATATGGATATAATTTCCTTAGGTAATTTTAGCATTCTAAAATTATTTATTTGACACAAAAAGATGAATTTATGAATTCAAGATGAAGAATTAAACAGTAACACAACGGGGGTTACTATCACGCTTGAAAACCAATGCTTTCCTCCCCAGTGTTAGGGGTTTTTCATTAATAATATATTAATTGTAAACTAGCTAAGATTACATTTTGCATTTTTAATATCTAATTATTCTTTTGATTGTAGACAGGCATTACACTCTTCAAGAACTGGCTTCTTTAAACTCATATTTCTCTTTTAACATTGAGCTGGGGACTCTTCCTTACAATGTGCAAAATGCATATGAAAAAGAATTGTTATAAAACATGACATTTAAAAAAGACATAGAACAAATCTGTGTTTCTCCTTGGACAGAGAGTGACCAGAGAAGTGACAATGCTCTTTGGAGCAATCTGTGCTTCATACAGGCTAGGACTTACAGTGGAACAACCAAAACTGGATAACCTGAACCAAAACAACCCCAAATGAAAAGTTCAGAGTAGACTTTTTGTCTAACTTTCACACCAATTTAAGGAAGATTTATCTCCTATGTTATTCTTTCTCTCCTTCTTGCTTTCTGCAGGGAATATTTTTAGGGATCATAGTTTAATTAATAACCTTGGCAAAGTTATTGCATGAAGATTGGTCTGATGAAGAGGTTTTAAAGTTTTTTGCTAGGATGTCAAAGGTCTGGCCATCCTAAATATCTCTATTATAAATATCTCTATTATATCCTAAATATTTCTATTATAATAGAAAGAAATTTCTATTAAAGTGGGTCACCTATTGAAAAAATGCTTTTACTGCACATTTCTTCTTTTGATATTGGCAGTCTCTTTGACATTATAGTGATGTAAAATAATACCATTTAATCTCCTGGAAAACTTCAACCCATGGTAAAAAGTCCTTTGAAGATTAAGATCAAATTTTTACTTTCATTCAATTTTAAAAGATATAAAGAAAAAAATGAATGCTACTAGAACAATGTACTTTCCAATACCATTTGGCTGAGTACACCCATAGTCATGTTTTCATTTCTATGATAAACAGTATAGAGAAATTACAAGTATTATGAAAGACATGAATTTCAAAGCATCTGTAATATAATCATAGTTTCTTTGAAACTTAGCAGAGAGTAATGGCAGAAGTTAACCACAATTTTTAATTCTTACAAAGATTTTGGCAGTTCACATCTATTGGTACTAGTTTAGGTTAAAAAAGTTATTTTTACACACTCCAGACTCTGTTTCTTTAAAATACCTTTGTAGAAAGTGTGCTGATACCATGGTCCAAAGCATGTCTGTTTCCAAATTTCAAATTCTCTGCAACAGATTTTCCCTTACTAATTAATGCCATAATTTTCCATGACACGATGCAAAGTGCAGCAGACATCAGGAAGTCATATTTTCACTTCATTACCTGTACAAGTCTCCATCATTAATTTATGGATATTTCAGGATGGAGGTATAAAGACCTGTAAAAAAGACCTCTCAGGATGCCTTATAATAATATATCTGTCAGTTGCTATAAGTATAGTTTTGATATTAATACTCATATTGTGTATTTGAGACTTTCAATAACTTTTTATTTTTCACTATGTCTATTAAGTTCTACCCAAGGTCATATTACTTACTACCCAATAAGTCTCTTGCCATGTTTCTTCCTTTCTTTGACTCTTTTCTACAATACTGAATGTGGAATGCCAAAAGGAATGACGACCTGCTTTCGTGCAACAGCACAATCAGTGCACAAAGCAAACAGAAGAGATGTATTTGCATATCGATATGTGATTACAGTGCAATAGCCATACATTTTCAGTGCCTTTTGTTACAGCAATGTGGAATGATATTAAAGAAGGTGTAATTTCATACAGATTGATTCTAAGTGATATTGAAGAAGGCATAATTTTATACAGATTGATTCTAAATCAAATATTCATCACATCCTACTACAGGAGATCTACTCCACATCATACATATAAACCATCACCTGAATTAACACTGATAATTTAACATCTGATTTGATAATTCAGGTAAGACTAAGGTGTGTTCGTGGCCTGATTGAGTGTTCCTCTTCCTACTCTGTAATTTGGCTGACAGTTCTAGCACTGCATGCTTCTAACTTACAGATGATCATAGGGTAAATTATTGTATTTTTAGGATAGAAAGATCAACTATCTACAATTGCTGAATCTTGATGCCGTTTTTTTAAACCATGGTAAGACCGAGAAAGTATTTTTTATCATAGAGATCATAAAGAGATCTCCTTCGTCTTTTCCTTATCCCAGAAAAAATTCTAAGCCATCAAAACCTTTTAAAATTAAAAGTAAGAAAATAATCTTGAAGAACATGTAGTCAAAACCACGCCTGACAGTTCTACTACAAAAGTTATACCAAGTATGTGTGACTATCAGGTTTAAATTCATCTGCATTCCTACTTGTGCCAATCCTTCAACAGAGACATCCTATCAGGCTTTTAAATATTTGTTGATTCAGGGACTTGAGCACAACTCTCCCAGACCCTGATACAGAGTGCCCCAAGTCTCTCGGTGGAGTTAGTTACATAAAGTGAAATCAATTGAGACTCACAAACCTCAGAATAGCCTATACCATGGTGTGGTTCCTGTAGGGAAGGTAAGCTAATATTTCTGATTTAGGATAAAACAAGGTCCCAGCTATCTCACCACAGTATGTGTTTAAGGACTTTTCTATTCTGCTGGTGGAATTTTTTTTTTTTTTTGAGGTCCCACTCAGAATAGCTTCCCATTCAACAAGGTTAGCCTGAATTCATGAAACTGCAGAAACAACATTTAGTTTACCACTATTAAAATTCATACTGCTCAGGTGAACCACCCTTAATGTAAAATCCAGAGGATCCTTATCAAACAAGACACACTGTAGGGACTGATTTTTCTGAATCAATAATACTTTTATGCCCTAGTTATAGTCCCTGTGGTATACAGCTTTACTAATGGGAAAGTTTCTCCATAGTTCTCCATGAGCATGAGGAAAGACTCATGGTAGGGAAATCTAAATATTCAGCATTGCAAAGGGTTCCAAAGCCTTTCTGTTCATCAAAGATTAAAAGGAGCTGTAAAAATACTAGTGATTTCTTACTAATAGAGAATCAATGAGTATTTCTCTTGCAGAGGAGAAGATAATATTCAAATCAAGTGAAGAAACTTGACAGGATTCTTATGTTTTGCTAAAAGTAACCACTCACCTAACAGCTTGTACTATTCCTGGGGCAGAGAATTTCCTCTTAAACAAAATTCTCTTTTGATTTTCAATCCCTCTTAGAACATGACACATTCTTGTAAACTACAGATTATACATATTAACCTTCTTGCCTACACATCATACATACTGCTAACAGTGTACTTTAACTAGTATTGCCAAAAATTTACCACATAAATTCTCAGACAGTAAAACATTTTAAAATTCAGTTAGAAGTTTAATAAAACTGGAGTACTGTTACAAAACTCTGTCCTCACATTCTTTATTTGCCAAGCAGCTATTTCAATCTGGCAACCATAAAATATTGTGGTATTTTTTAATATATGAATATAGTGAGATACTGTTACTTACGAGTTGAGGGACTTGACATTGACTTCTGACATTTTTCAAAAATGATAAGATGGTTTTGAAGAACTTCAAGCTTCTGCAGTCTGCAGCTGATAGCCAGCCTACTAGTCTGAGATGACTGGTCTGAGCTGTGAAACTCAGTTTTGACTTACTGCTATGGCCTTAGAAGCCTTGGCTGAATCTGTAACCTCAGAACATGTGATTTGCAGGCTCCAAGGCTTTTCATATACCAGGTTTATTCCAAGCCCTAGAAGTCCCTTGGATTATTTATTTCCAATTTCTACACCCCTGTCTTCTCATGCTTCTTATGAAATTTTGAACCATTACTCTTATTTAAATATCAACACTGAAGAACTCGCAAAATTACGTTCTTTAGTTCCAACAGGAATTAATTCAACAAAGTTCAAAAGACTACACTGTATTTAGGGCAGATTGGATGATTACAGTTATCTTTACTGGGTCTACAGTATATTAATATTTTAGGAATAGGAAATCTTACATATTCTATATTAATAATTTTTGACAGTTTCAGGAGTCAGCCCAGAACCCTAATACCTTCCATAGCCTTGTGTCTGTCTGCATTATCAGACTAGAGAAGCTGCCCTGCCACTTGTTCTCTCTCTCCTAATCCAGCAATCTCTGCTTAAGCTGCATGTGGGCCCACGGTCGCTGCTGAGTGCCCTGCACTGGGCACAGGGGTCTCTGTGAGGATGTGGTTTTAAGGACTGTGCTCCATGCCCAACACAGAACTTGGAGCTGTGCAGCATTTTTTTGGGATCAACAACCTGTTGACATAGCGCAGAAAACTTACTTTGTCAACTCCCTACAATATTAAGTATAAAAAAGGTGCACAGAGACCTGTGCTGACCAAAGTGGCAGTTTTACCTGGAATGTTAAGAAGCTAAATTAAACCATTTGAGGATTCATCTCTACTTTGCTGTCAAAGCAATCAGTGGTGACTTTATGGCTGCTGGGTGTAGGCTTAACTGGTCATTAAAAAATTGTTGGGTTTTTATCATATCAAAAACTAGTCATCTTATAGTTTACTTTGGTTTACTTCCTTAGTAGTATCCTTTCAGTGATTAAAGAAATGCTAACACACGGCCTTAGATTTACAGATTTACATGTGCATTTCCTCTGGCTACAAGCCACTCGTCTATCTGGACAAGAGCGAGATTTTAACTCAAGAAATTGCAGCCTCAATTTTCATCTAAGAGGTGGTTTAAGAGAATGATGAAATAAGCTTAATTTTAAAATGAGAACAGTGACCAGGGAGGATAAAAAAGATAAGTGCTTTCCTTTTCTAATTTCTGTGGAATTTTGCACTGCCATTTTAGTATTTGTAAACCATTAACCAGCCTTTTTATCTCAGGTACACCAGTTATTTATAGTTCAGTTTTCCAGGAAGTTTAAGGACAGATGACTTGGACTATACTGGTAAAACATCCTCATAAAATCCTAGTAATACACTCTAGTAAAATACCTTAACTTGGAGTTTGCCTTCTTGTATTCGCCCTTTCCATGAAGCTGTAAATTTAAGACTGTCCACTGAACATCTCATTACTCTGCAATGGAAACACACATACAGTAAATCTTACAGAAGTGTAACAACAGGATTATCAAACACAAAACCAAACCCAAAGGATTTTCAATGTGTAACCATATCCTACTAGGTCTTACTTTGAAGAAAAATACACCCCTAACTGAAAAAAAGAGAAATAATCAGCATTTAAACAGGTAACAGCTATTTTACTTCAAGGCAAGCAATAAAAATAAGATGACTGATGACAGCAATTGACCTAACTTTTTGAATCTGTCCTGAAAATGAAATAACCATCCTCACACATAAGGAACAATGGCACATTAGCACAAATAGCCACATTATTTTCCCCTCACCTTGCAGTCTCCTGGCGTAAGGCATTGAGAAATGTGTCTGGATGAAACAGCTCGGAAAGGTCAAGAGTGTCTGACAACAGTTTCTGTTTCTCTGCTTTTTCTACCCAATTCTAAAAGAGAAATAAAAATATTTTAAAAAAATAAAAGAAATTCTGAAATTACTGAAATTATTACTTGATTTTTCAACATTTTGAGTTAATGTGGGTATGTCAATTATCATGATTAATGAAAAATGTTTGTGTAAACATACTGTAACCTCAAAGCTTAATATTAGTTTCAATTATTTCAAACTGGTAAAAAGGAAATGAATACTCTTTTAAAATATAAAGAAAACCAGCAGTTTATGTGTAACATGAGTTATCCATTCTAAATAAACTCATTTATTATTTTAACTCAAAGAGTTTCATTCTTTGTTCATTGCAGCTTCCTTTGTACAGTGAAAACTTATTTTATAGTGAAAATTATAATTTCAACAATTTTATCATTGCTGAAACCCTATTTCACCTTTACTTAGCAGGAAGTTTACATTTTCCATCAAAATAGCTGCCATAGCTGTCTTTGCTTTAATAAGTTCAGGAAAATAACTGCATTCCTTTTAGGTGTGCTTTAAGATCATTTTTTTGTACAAATGGCATATTATATTGAAGAAACACTGAATTGTCCATCTGCAGTAACAGTTTTTATAAGTACTTTCCAATGGATTTTTTTAAATATTTCCTACTACTGGGTTGATGCTACCATTTTTAGTATATTAGTTTGAGACATGAATTCAGAGAATTTATTACAAGATAAAACCTGGCCTCGTTATACTTGGCAATAAATGAATCTAATGAAAGTGGGGGGAATAACTGTCCTCAATTATCCTTACAGAGCACATGCCTCAACCTTCTTCCACTCTTTCTGACAGGCAGCTGTGAAGCCTGCTAGGAGCAGCAAGCTTGGAATTTCCCACCGATGCAACACCTTTTGTGCCACCATGAGACAAGGGACACGCATCGCACCTCGCTACCTTTATCAACCACGCACCCCAAGAAATGTAATCTTAGTTTGATCCTCCAGACATTATCTCAGACAAAGAGTTTGCTCTCCTCAAACAAGTTATTTAGCTACCTGACTGGTTATGCAACAGCCCACGCTCAGAATCCCCTTCTGAAACTTTTACAATGTATCTCTTTGGTACAATTTATTTATATGATATAGTCACAGCCCTTACTATGGCACTGTAGTATGAACCTGAAGTCACTGTATAACCCACCCTACAAGTAAATTCTTCACACACAGATTAAGCCTTTGAGGCCAGGCTGGATGGGGCTGTGAGCAGCCTGGCCTAGTGGAAGGTATCCCTGCCCATGGCAGCGGGGTTGGAATCAGGTGATATTTAAGGTATCTTCCAACCCAAACTATTCTGTGATTCTACAAATACTAAGATAGAAACTAATCAGAGAATAAGATTCCACATGCCGTCACTAAATGGAGAAAGACAAGCCTCACTCCTTTCTAAATACCACCTCCCAGGAAATTATAAAATTGCTGCAGTCACTGAATAAAAACTCTTGGAAATCACACTCTCATCACACAATGTACCTGCCAAGCACCCATATCATGTTTAAAAAGTACTTTATTGTATTATTTGAACTGCTGACAGATGAATAATTCCACAGAACAATTCTGGAAGTGACAAAATCATTGAAAATACAAGTAGATATCACTCAGTAAGTTTTATTTTATTTTGGCAGTGTGTCACACGCATTCCATAACGTTTCTACCATGTTCAAGCCTTTAATCAGTTGTGGTTTTTTATCTGCCACATCCCTGATTATGAGCCCTCAACACAAATGATTATGAATCAGTTCAGAGATTTCTCCTTTCCATTTTCATTAGGTAAATGTACACAGTTAATGACTCTTATCTGCATGATTCTTTTAATGACTTCATATAACTTTATATAACTTATGACTTTAATTTCTTTTATCATATCGCAGTAACTGTATTCTGGTTAGGAGAAGCTTTGTAAATTGTTTTGTGTAATAAAAGTAGACATAATTTCAACTTCTATTTAATATAATCATTCTATTGCTGTCATCAAATAAACTTTTAATGTAACTGCTAAACAGAAACATTGTCAGGAACACAGATGTTTATACTCCACCCAATTAAAAGACCAGTATGGGTGATATTAATTCTGAACTCATATAATTAAGTAGCACTAGGACATACACAATAATAGAAACTTTCATTAGACCACAAAAGCAAAACTGCAATTGCTTGTACTCTATATAAAGCTAAATATATAGCTCATTTACATCCATTTAAATAAATAATTTTAGATGCAATCAAATGTATTTTACAACCCAATTGTAAAATAAAAATCCTTATACTTATTTTAGTCCTATAAGACCACATGACAGCCTATTAGGGAAATGCTACAGTTTCAAAAGACAACACCTCTCTATTAAGAGATCATTTGTCACTGGTAGTCCCATTGCCACTGCCATAAGGCTGGAAGAGATCAGGTGTAGATGGGAAGGAAGTTTAAGCTAAGATGTAGAAAAACTATAGTGATGTTTCTTGAAAGGCAGAAATCCTGTAACAGAAAGTATCCCTCTTTCATCCCAACTCTGACAGAAATATGTATTAACTGCATTTGTCAAAGTGATGAAAAGTTGTTTAGCTTCTTATTCATCGTGGATGGTCATGTAGCATTTCAGTCTGAAGGGCTTTCTTCCATCACCATACCAAAAATGTGGTCTGCAAGTCCAAATATCCTAACCCTGAAAATATTTTTACTACAAAACTAAAAAAAAAAAAAA
>VXBQ01013746.1:1063291-1197241 GCA_013400175.1 Phainopepla nitens
AAAAAAAAAATCTATCATCCACTCTTCTTTGCAATTGTTTATGTCAAAATTTCATTATTTCAATATTTTCTGAATCTTTATTATTCTTATTACACTAGAAATTTAACTGTCTGTGATAGATTAATTTAGAAAATTAACTCTTCAAAATCAAAACTTATCAGCGATACCCAAAATGCTTGCAAAGCAATTCCTGGGAGGATATTTCAAAACTTCCATTAATGTGGGGTTCTCTTCACTATAATAAAGATTGTATTTTCTTTTTTTCCCCTTACAAAAACAAGCCTATAAGCATGGTCTCAGGTGGTTCAAATAATATTTTTTCATGCACCTTAACATCCAAGAAACATCTATTCCACTTTCAGAGAGCAATCTTTCTTATCACCTACAATCTCAAAGCAAACTGAGCACCTCATTGAATAGTGAAAGGAATAAGGAGGCTGCCAGATTTTCACATTATTATTTATACAGCTTTAGGATCACAGAACTCCTCTAAAATGAAGCAAGTACTCTTCCTTCACCAGTTTTAATTCAATCCAAATGTAGATTCTTCTACTGCATTTTTCTATTGGTGCGGTCACCAACGAGAACTTATACTTAAAAAGAAAATCATGTAAATCACCACAGAAGTTATTTCATTTTTGTGTCTAGATGGAAAATTGTGTTCAGTGTTACATGAATATGCATAGCCAGGAACTATACAGTATAATTCTGTTTTTCTACTAGTTTTAGAAGTTTTCCACATTACTAGGGAAAAAAGTACCGAACTTTGGCTAAGTCTGAGAGCAAATGATGGTGGGTAGCACTGCTAGGGGAGTAAGCCCTCAGTTAACTGCAGTTCAGACTGAGCAAAGGCCAAACAAGCAGTTATGCTACAGTCCCATTGTCCTCACAGTGCAGCAGCTGTTCCACAGGTGTGCTCCTAAGTGCAGGCTTTCAGTGGTAAACACCAGCAGGAGTGACAGTATTACAGCTCAAAGAAATAAAATAGAGGGATTTTTCCAGGCATTGAGCCCAGAGGGGGTAATGCCTAGGGTTCTGAGGAACAACTGGCATACAGCAATTCACTCCCTTGTGGTAATTCTTTATATGTGAAATCCTTGAGCCATTAGTCTTGAGGTAGTTATCCTTTATTAAATGAACATGTGACTACCGCAGTATTTCGGGTATATGATAAGGTGTTGGCCCATACTTACAAATGATAAATAACACAGTAATTTAATTTGGAGTTTATATTTGGCTAATATCTTTCCTTTCCTTTCCTTTCCTTTCCTTTCCTTTCCTTTCCTTTCCTTTCCTTTCCTTTCCTTTCCTTTCCTTTCCTTTCCTTTCCTTTCCTTTCCTTTCCTTTCCTTTCCTTTCCTTTCCTTTCCTTTCCTTTCCTTTCCTTTCCTTTCCTTTCCTTTCCTTTCCTTTCCTTTCCTTCATGCAGACCAAAACCACTGGCTACTGCTTTAAACAAAACACCATTAAAGCTTTATTTCAGTTTGCCACACCTCAGAGCCCCTCTGTTTGTTGAGGAAGTTTGAGCAATAACACAGCAGCAGTGTTACAGCATGAGTGTTCTAGGTGGCTTAGCATCAGCATGCTGGCTAACTATGTGCTAGAAACAGAGATGCAGTTAAGGTACAGCTGACAGAAACATTAGCAAATGTGATCTCATTCTGGGTACTGTATTAGCTCATCTTTTAGCAAGACAGGAACTTAACTCCCCCTGAATTTCTGTTTCCTACATTTAAGATGGATACCAGAATGATGCATAAGAACTGTAACAACATACTGACAAGTTCTTGACTGACGTATGCCAAAAATACCTACTTTCAGGTATTTCCCATATGATCACTAAACAAAGAATCCAGTTAGGCAATACTGCTTCATGCCTTCTAGTCTCTTCTTTCCCAAGTACATCAGTCACCAGGCAATAGACTGTATTTGCAGTTACACAGCAGAGGATAACTGGGTAAGGAAGTCTAAGAACTGGAACTATTCCTTGGTGGAACCAACACCCCATCTCCAAAAATAAGTTGTAGGTGATGGAAAACAGTGGCATACAATATTCATTTGTAGATAGCAGACTAGACTGCCTACAATAATACTTGGACAAAGTCAGGACTACATCAGACATAAATCTTTTGCAGAGCTCTGGAACAGGGATGCTGAAATCTATATTGTGATGGTGCTGGTGTGACTAAACAGCAGTACAGGATACTCAATGTATTAGCCATTGGTAATGATGGGATGCACTGCAGTAATTTGTTTTACAGTTCCAGCTTGAGGGCTATGTTACAATGAAGAGAGCCAACAGAGAACTGCTTACTTCGCTATGGCTCGTTTTCCCTGGTAACGCCCCATGAGATACAGATTTTCCATTAGCATCTCCCTCACAGTCCTTGTTTCTCTACTGAAACAGTGACCCCTTGAACAGCAGCCACCAGTCTCTCTCCATTTTTTTCATTTTTGTTTACCAGTCATTTATTTTTTGCTAACATCTCTCTTAAGGCTGTCAAAATACAGAGAAAATCTCTCACCCATGCTGTGTCACAGAACTCTATTATTTTAGCAACTATTGAGGCTTAACCTAACTCTCAGATAAGTAAGAATATTACTCAGACTAAAGCAATCTAATCAGAAATTGCTTAACTCTGTGGTGTCCATATCCCAAAATACTTAAAAGATATCACAGTTAAAAGGCAAAGAAGGAAATCTGGTTTTTTTTTACATGAGAAGAAGAGATCACAGAACGGAAACAGTGGCTGATTCAACTCCATTTAAACAAAGAAAGTAAATGATGTCATGGCTAGTCTGTGATGTGGCATCCTGGCACACCATGCTGGCTCATGCTAAAGCTGCTTATACTCCATTAAATAGAACACTTCAATATGGGATTACTGCTCAGACTAGCAAATAGTTCAAAATAGAACAACTTTGTGTAGACACAGAGTATAATTAAGTTGTTGGGTTTTTTTTTTAATTGATGCATTAAGCTGGTATGGATTGTTGCTTGCTCCTACATTGTAAAGCTAAGGCTGTTAGCATAAAGGTACCTCAAGTGCAGCATATCAGCTCTCTGAAGCTCATAAAACCTTTTATTAAACCTGAAAGCAAATTTCTTTTGTTCTGGCCAGTCCAAAAGAACAGCTCATCATAAAGGCTGTAGGTCTCTTTCAGATGTCCTGTCACACTTGAGAGCTAAGAGAATGCTGAAGAGCGTTAGCTGGCATAAAGCTTCATTCACACCAGTTCTCAGGAAGCAATCCAGAAAAACATACATTAAGGTGCAATTTAGAAAAAAATATTTTACATTTTGTTAAACAGGACACTTTTTTTGGTTAATTTTTAAATTAATTTTTGTTTTCCTGTTTTAGCTGTAATGGCTTTAGTTTTTAAATTACTTCCATTATAGAAATAACTTATTCAAAAAATTAAACATTTTGGCATCCAATCCAATTGCAATTCAGAGTAGCTCCAAATTCCACACCAATTTAGGTTGCTCAGGGCACTGTCTACTCTAGTTCTGTGTATCTCCAAAGATATCTCCACAAATCATATATTTCCACAAACCTCTCTGTTCTGGTTCTGTGTATCTCCAAAGATACCTCCACGAATCATATATTTCCACAAAGCTCTCTGGACAATATGGGTAATGATTTCAGTTTAGAAGCTGAAAACTGGACAAGTGTTTCAGATGTGGCCTCAAAAGGGTAGAAGAAACAATAACCTCCTTTGACCTTTAGTAAGGCCGTTAGGAATTTTGCATTTCTATGGCATCTTTGGATACACAAATTGGTTTCAGTTTTATTATTCTAATAATATCTTAATGCGTTTCTTTTTTGATGGATTCTTCTGTTAATATATTCAAATCATTACTTTTTACATTCTCAGTGTGATGAATACACATGACAGAATAAGGCATCTTTTTCATAGCTTTGTAATCTACATATCTGAAGAATGAACAATATTTGGTTTAGTTCTAAATTATTTACTGCCTTTTGCTTGATATTTAGGTAATTTAAATTGCTTAATTAATTGCATGGGATAATGAAATATTAGAAATAATACTGAAAATGTGAATGATAGAGAACCTATAAGAAAACACACTGTATGTATAAGGAAAAGCACACACAAAACTGTGCAAAATTATAAACCTGAATTTTGAAATTCAAGTTCAGATATAGAGAACGGATTTCTCATTGGATCATAACTCTCTTAGTTCAGAGTGACTGTGTGGAATTACTAATACAAATATATCAATATGCTTTTGCACATTCTCCTCCATGAAGGGGCACACATTTTAATTCAGTGGCTATTTATAGCCCTCAGCTGAACACACTGGGAAACATTATAGAGCAGGAGGGTCTTTGTCCTTCCTGCCTTTATGCACCACTTACACACCTTAAATAGGGATCTAAGCTTCCCATCACTCTTAACAACTCTTCTACTTTGACTCAAGGTTTGGCTTCTTTTTTCTTCAACTATGTACCTTACTGAACATTTAGAGACAAAGACCACACCAAAAAAAACTCTACTAAGAAAAAAATTAAACAACAAAAAGAATAAAACCTCAAATCTGAATGCCTTCCTGCTAACTTCAGTTTTAAAATGCAGTCATGTCTGTTTACAGAATTGCCAAGTGCATTTGTATCCTACTCTGATTGCTTTATTTGTCTGTGAATTCCCAAGAGTAAAACTACTGCACACTCAACAGATAAAGAAGGGTTTAGTCAAGAATTATTCATATGACTCTTTTCCTTCACAAACTAAACTTGAGATGACAGCCTTGAAACTTAAAAGGCTCTGAAATGTTAAATATTTTTATATATTTGCAAAGGGATACAATATGAAACTGTTATAATTTCAAATTCAGTAATATGGCATGTCCTTCAAAGAGAGAAAGATAGGTCAAGATGTGGCTACATTTCTGTCTTCCCCCAAAGAAATGCCAAAAAGATTGCTAATTAGGGATGATGCTTGCTTGTGGAATGGAAATCTGTTTCCAATAAAAGATAGGCTTATTTTTTTAATACATATCTGGAAATGATATTTGAGAAATAGTTACAGCATGTTACCATTGATTTTGACCGATTAAAATCTCACAACAGAAGATGAAATATTTTACAAACTGTTACACCAACCCAGTTCCCAGCGAACCATGCAGAGGTCAAAAAAGAGCCAAAATCACATTACCTTATAGTTACAAAGCTGTCTTACTACTCTACATAATTTATTTCTATGTATGAACTTCCAACTATGTAATGAGAATTACAAATAAAACAATAAAGGATTTTGAATAGATTGCTTACTTTTAGTAGACAGAGTATTTCTGTCAGTATAGTGGTGATGTGATCAGAACAGCAAGTTATTGTAACCAAGGGCAAGTCCTGACTAACCAACCTAGTGGCCTTTTATGATGGAGTTACTACAGCACTGGACAACGGATTTATGGGCTATCTGGATTTCTGTAAAGCCTTTGGCATGGTCCCTCACAACATCCTTCTCTTTAAGCTGGAGAGAGATGGATTTGATGGGTAGGTTGTGAGATGGATATGAAATTGGTTGGACAGTCACATCCAGAGGGTGGTGATCAATGACTCAGAGTCCCAATGAACATCAGTGACAAGTGGTCTCCCCCGAGGGGTCCCCACTGGAACCAGTGTTATTTAATATCTTAATTAATGACACAGATAAAGAAATCAAGTGCACCCTCATCAAGTTTACAGATGACACCAAGTTGAGCAGTGCTGTTGACACACCTGAAGGACAGGATGCCACCCAAAGGGACCCAGGCAGGTTTGAGAAGCGAGGCCCTTGGAATCTCTTGAGGTTTAACAAGACCAACTACAAGGAGCTGCACCCGGGTCAGGGTATCAATCTGGTATCAATGCAGGCTGGGGATGAGCAGATGGAGAGCAGCCCTGCTGAGAAGGACTTGGGGCTCTGGTGGGGGAGAGTCTGGCCATGAGCTGTCAGTGTGCACTCACAGCCCAGAAAGCCAAAGGGGCCCTGGGCTGCATCCAGAGCAGCGTGGGCAGCAGGGCCAGGGAGGGGATTCTGCCCCTCTGCTCTGCTCTGCTCTGGTAAGACCCCACCTGCAGAGCTGCATCAGCTCTGGGCTCCCAGCACAGGGAGGACAGGGACCTGTGGGAGCGAGTCCAGAGGAAGGACACCAGGATGATCAGAGAGAAGGAACACTTCTCCTATGAGGAAAGGCTGAGAGAGTTGAGATTGTTCAGCCTGGAAAAGAGAAGGCTTCAGGGACACTTAACTGCAACCTTCTAGTGCCTGATGGGAACCCTACAATAAAGATGGAGAGAGGCTATCTACAAGGGCATGCAGTGACAGGACAAGGGGGAATGGCTTTAAAGTGAAAGAGGGTAGATTTAAATTAGACATGAGGGAAGAATTCTTTTCCTGTGAGGGTGGATGAGGTATTGGAACAGGTTGCCCAGAGAAGCTGTGGATGCCCCATTCCTGGAAGTGTTCAAGGTCAGGCTAGATGGGGCTCTCAGCGACCTGATCTAGTGGAAGGTGTCCCTGCCTATGCCAGGGGGGTAGCATGAGATGGTCTTTAAGGTCCTTTCCAACCCAAACCTCTCTCTCATTCTAAGTTGTCTAGAAAAACAAAGAAGATTGATGGGATGAACCTTTAAATTGGTGCATTAGCATGTGCTGCAGCCTTCTCATTTATTAATGGATGGAATTTAAAATTACCAGTCTTTGATAGAATAACATAAGGACTCATTTTCATATGTGAATGATAATAATGTAGTTTTCTATCACTTGTACTAAAATTAACCTTTTTTTGCTTGAGCTCTTGTCAGACAAGACTATCCATTTTACTGTGCTTTCTCTTTTGCATACAGCTCTGCCCACGATAAAGGAGATACAGTGAAAAATAAGTTATTAGAAACAGAGCAATCTACACTTTAAATTTTGACAGGTTAAATGCAGAAATTGGTTAATATTTTATCATTGCATCTTTTCAGAGTTCTTCCTGTATTGTGAAAATGTATCTTGTTGCTTAAAGAGAAAAATCAATGAATGATTATTTTATTAGTTTAAATAAAGGACATCAACTACAGCTTTACATCTTATATAATATATAGTACAGCTTTTTGTAATTTACTAAATATATAAATATTATCCTGCCTCCATAGAAGAAATACAGAATACTAAATCCAGATTTTTTTTAAATTTAAACCTAGGTTAGGAAAAAAAGATCATTTTCCCTAAAATATGGTAATTTCTCAGAGACACAATGTCTGTAGAGACAATGGCCTGGGTTTGTCTTCTTTTAGTCAATACTTACAAAAATATTTTTATGAGTAATTATCTCCTGTAATAAATACTTTATAATCAAAGAGCTGAATAATTGGTTAGTAGTATGATAAAGGGTGCTGCTCAAACTTCTGGTTACAAGGTAGTATTTCATAATTTCAATAGAATAGCCATTCTCACAAAACATGCTTAGAATTTCAAGAGTTTAATGAACAGCCATTGAATTCGGCTGAAATAGATTACTTTTTTCCACACTTAAGCCTGATGTTTATTAAAAAGCCCATAACTTGTGGATGCCTCAGTTTGAAGGAACACCTAAAAGTCACGGGGAATAGGCTTCAACCGCTCACAATGAAATGAAAAGAAATGCAGGTAGAGATATTTTCCCTTTTCCAATGTTGTTTTTTAAAAACTATTTTTCCAGTATTTTGTGCAACTGTTTTTTGTGCAAAAGGCATAATGTTTTTCCAAAACTTGACAAAAGTCTTGCTCATTGGCAACCAAAATTATTTGCCTTTGAAACAGCACAGTTTGCAGATTTAGTGTTAAAATGTGCTGTATTTTGGAGGAAAAACAAACATTTCACTACCAAAAAAAGTTATGTTTAGTTTTGGGGATCACAATATATGAAAGATATTATGTTATTAGTGAGTGTTCCAAGGAGGGCTGCAAATATAGTGAAGGGCCTGGAGAGGGAAGTTCTTTTTTGAATGAACATAGCTTTCTGTAAGAGCAAGAAACGTGCTTCAGTTTTGGCTTTAATTTCCTTGGCTATTTGATCTTATTTCAGTGGACAACTACTATTACCCGTCCATGTCCAAAACTTTCAACTCACATTCTGTTTGGTCCCTTGTTTGGATGGTGCATCTTTACAAAGCACTACTCTGTATCAGCCATTCCCTCATCAATGCAATCTAACTGAGACAGTAATTAAAAGGGACATGACAAAACAGCTGCTAAGAGCTTCAAATTTTAGAGCCTATTAGAGACAAACAAAACATTTTTTTTAGTAATATTTGCAAATTTCCAATTTTTACCAAGTAGTTATCAATTTGACATAAGGTCTTAAAAGACATATCCTGGCTGATAAATTTGGAACAAAATGAAATCATGCTGCAACATGATGAGAACTGAGGGAGCCAATTGAGGATCTGTTCCTTAGCAGACAATATTAGGCTACAGTTGCATTTTTGTTCTGATATTCATGACAGTTAAAGAGGAGAAGCCAAGAAAAGCAGCAGAAAAATGCTAATTCTTCAGAATAATGTGGAAATTTGAACTAAAATAATGGATTGGGTGGATTTAAAACACATTACCTTTATGAATTTTTGTGCTTCAATATTAGAATACTAAATCTGGAGTATTCTGCACTGTACAGATACCTAAGTAACAGCTATTCAAATAGAGAGCCATGAGAGGAAAAATGACGAGGTGGGGAACCAGCCAAACTAATCCATCTGAATCATCCTCTCCTAAAACCATAAAAGACAAACCATTAAGCTACTGTCCCTGCTGCAAACTCTGCCAGGGCAATGTATTAGAAAACACTCCAGAAACTAAGTGTGATTACTTGGACTGGGATAGGCCTTATTATGAGTGCCCAAGTGGATAAATGGCAGGACTGAGTATGACTATTCTGGATTTGTACAACATTCATTATGCGAGTTCTTTACTCAGTGAAAACTGAGAGAACTTGATTCCCTCAGTTTTCTAAGGGCAGCCTTTCTGCCTGTTATCAGTGAATGAAAATTTAATATCTCTGCCTAGACGCCTGGGGTGTGAAGGATAAATCCTGGGTTTCCTATTCCCAGAAGGTTTTATAGTATATTCAGCAGGTAATTCCCAAGAGTTCAAACCTCATATACCTTGGGCGTCCAATCCACCTTTCTGGGGAACTAATTATTGAAATAGAGGAATAGGTTTCCAAAACAGGAACAAAGTAATTCTTCCTTAAAAAGACCATTAAAATGGTAAAAATCCCATACTAGGCTATCAAACTGGTATTGAAGTAAAATATTACTACCTTAGATTTTACTCAGTTTGGGAAGGGACAAGAGAACAGCATCTCAGAAGACAAATATAAGTCTCTTGAGAAAATATGAAATTTAATCTCTTTATATACTAGGAGCACTTTATAGATAAATGCACAATTTCAATGAAACCTTTCATAAACTATGCAACTAAAATCTTTTAGTATTCATAAACATTTCCTTGATTAGAACTCTGAAACTGGTGCTTATGATTCTGAGGTCAGAATGTACAATGCAAGACTTTTAGCAGCTCTCTACATCACCCAAACCAAACCAGCTCTCTACATCAACCAAACAATCATCCAAAGGAAGAACTGTTTTTGTGAATGACATAAAACCAGCAGAGTATAAAAGAATGAAATACTAGGTCTTTTTGGAATAAGAATGGTTTGGGGGTTCTTTTTTGAAATTAAGCTCTTTATTTAGTTCTTGTGGAAACAAAAATCAATTTCCAATTTGTTGGCCTGAAATAGTTTTTTAAGGTTGCTATTCAGCTGACATTTGCCTGTGCTGCTGTTTTGCCTCTTAATAGCTGATAGCTGCAGTTCTGAGTCTCCTCTCTCTCCCTCTCTCTCTCACTCTCTCTCTCTCTCTCTCCTGCTGGTATCCATAGCCATGAGAAGACACTTATCTAGAGACTGGGATGCACTTAATACCATTATATGCTGATGTGTAATATTGCTGAGCTATGGTCATGAACTACGGAAGAGGGAACCCACAGAAAACATTTTGGGTGGCATCATGAGGAAACTGACATGATAAGCACCAAGAATTAAAATTTGTACAATGATCACTGATGAGTCATACATTTCATATCTTAATGTTGGTAGCAAATGTATTACTGTAGACAGACAAGCTGAAACGCAGTATTATAAAGTTCAGAGTCAGCACTGCTAATTGGAAGTATTCAGAACTCATCTTAGAAGAATGTTCAATACAAAACTTTTGTTTCAATTTAAAGCAAAAGTCACCATCTGAATATCTGAATTTTTACCAAAAAAAAAGGGAAAAGGGAAGAAAAAAAAGGGAAGAAGTCACATAGTTACATCAGGTCTGTAACCATAACATAGCATACAGCAATGCATGCCTCTACTGCATTTTGCATATACAAATTTCTTCACACTTTCAATTCGCAGTTCTCTTTTTTTTATTTTGTTTTTTATTGAGTGAATTCAGACCTAAAAAATGCAACACCTGTTGTTTTTCTCCCCATTGTTGTATAATGCTCTCAGAACATCTTCACACTTCTATAAATTCTGCTATAAATATTTTACCATCTGGCCTATATTTTGTGTTCCTTCCCATCCCCATTAAATGCTTGTTGCAGTTGCTTTTACTGTTTTCTGCACTGGCAGCAAGCCTCTTGACAAGGCAGCCTTTAATTAATAACCTAGGCAGAGGCTTACTCCATCCTTAGTAAATGTAATCCTTCAGTACAACTTTGATCTTTCAGTGTCTCCTATTTCATCTTAAAAATGCCTAAATCAAACCTGTCTCAAACAGTAACATATAAGTCAATACCTTAGAGTCAATGAAACAGAGAGACATAAGAGTAACTATAAAAAAAAGCTAATAAAGTTGGTCATATAAAACTAAACTAGTCCAAAATGTGGCATTTATTGAAATATAAATCTGAAGGTAATTTTCAGAGTTATGAGATACCTTTATTGACGCCTTTATTGAATTTATGAATACTAAACCTAGAATTAACTACTGATTAATTACATTTATAAAATCAATAATGAAAAGTCACAAAATAGAAAAGTTAATTTAAAAATGATCAAGACTAATCAGGAAGGTGTAATAGGCACAACCATGATTTGGAATCACATTTATGGAAAAAGATGATTCAACTGAAATGCATAATTAGAAATAATCAACATTTTTCTAGTAATATAGAATATAGAAATATAGAAATTGTATTTCAGATGTGATTTGACTAGAAGCTTGAGATGCAAAACAGACTGATACTGTATTATTAAAAATTGCTCCAACACAACTATATAGCATATTTGACATTAAAGAAATAAAATGGGACAACCAGCCGCTGTTAACACTAATAAAAATTTAACATAATTTACTGCTTATAGACACAGTCAAGTATCTACTGTAAAGCTGTGCCTTAATAATCCTCCTCTCTCTTACAATAAATAACTGTTAAAACCTGTAAATAATTCCTTCATAATAGCTTTCATAAAAAAGACTAATTCCAAATGTACCATTTTGTCAGAAGTCTGAGCAATGAGAAAAGAAGATTATTATCATGGTAATGCAGTAAATATAATGCAGCACATTAGTCAATAGCTGACTGGAGTAATATATGGAAATAAAAACTTTTGGGATATGTGTGGTTGAAAATCATCTATTACTATTAAGACTAATTTCATCCTGTAACCTGTGCACTATGACTTTTATGGGAGGTGCACTCCACACAGAAGTTCAAGCTCTAATTTCAAACTTCCATTAAAAATAAATCATATAAGTAAGGAAAATTCCATGCAGTTTGGTCACAATCAAATGAAAGTAGAAGTTGCAAACAGCAATGTACTCTTGAAGCTTACAAACACGCTGACTCACCACAAACAATGCTTTTTTTTAATACTAAAGGCTATAATGGTCAGCAAAAAGACAGATGAGACTAAGTTCAAGTCCAGTTATATGACCAAATAATATTTTAACATGTATTATCACTTGTTGCTATATATATTTATATTTTTTTTCTGCTTTGTTTTGAAGGAAAGGATAAAGAAAAAAATAACTATTACCCAAAAGAAATTGTCTGCAAAACAAGAATCTTATTAATACTTCAGAAACATTTATCTGACAGCTTCTTTAGAAACAGTAATGCCTAAAAGACACATGGCCCTCAAATCTTTCTTCTGAATCAACATTCATAAATGTTGATGAAAATCTTGGTATCCCATTGGGCAAGATGTGTTAATCAAGATCAAAACCCACAGCTTTCTATTTATTGCCTGGAGGTAACAAAGATCTGTCCTTTCTAAAGTAGTCTTCCTCTCTTGAAGGTTCTCACAGTTTTCTCTCTATGTATCCAACATAGATAAGGAATCTGTTTCCTTAAATACTAACTAATTTAGATAAATTACTTCTATTTGTCTGTGTATTATCTTATATACACTACTTCTGTCAATCAAAGTATATGTAGATTTACCTTAACTAAAAATTAACCTCTTTACTGTCAGACTGTGGATAGACAGAGCTGTTGTCAGGCTCTGTATCTTCTCTTATGGCCCCTTGTAAACCTGGAGAATGCAGATCTTTTCATTGCTTTCTTCCAAGACTAGTCATCTATTAATTTCTACATTACTGTTATTAGAAATACTTCACTTATGTCTTAATAGGCATCTCTCTACCAGATTAAGGAGTATGTCTTGACTTAAATGCAAAATTTCATCTGGGTAAAAGAAGTCTTTTTCTTCCACAGTTAACCATAAAGACTAATGAGTAAGATGTAGACCTGTTGTGAAGTAACTAACAATATTGTCACATTGTGCCTTGATCTTTAGATTTTTATATACCTTTTCACACATCTAAAACTCTTTAGGACCTGTGTTTGTAAAGGTCTACTGTAGTGGAATTTACATAATATATTGTGTCACTGACTACCAGCACACTGAGGTACAAGACTCTTTACAATTACCTGTATAGCAAGTGCTCGAGCTACAAGACTTCTAAGATATTGCAAAGGATCTTCTGGACCTTCCCACTTGCTTTGCCATGTCACAGGACACTGAAATAAAAATATATTTACTGAAAGTATCAATTTCAAATCCATCGTCGCTATATTTTAAGTTGACAACCTGAATTAAACAAAATAATCTGGGGATCAAATATATCTACCAAAAAAAAAAAAAAAAAAGCAACACCACTAATACAATGATCAAGAACATACAAGTATTCCTGCTAATTCTTTGCATGACCAGAAGACACATTGTTGATGGAGAACTTGCAAGAACTTCTGCTATTCGATAAGGAAACATCAGTTGGTTCCACAAATATTTCCCGAAGGCCTAAGAGCATTATTTCTTTCAAAGTCCCAATGTCATCTTTCAACTACAGCCACAGTTTTCTACTCCTCTGCTGCAGCCTCCTCAGACTTCAAAATGAAGTTGTATGGCTCTGTGGTGAAGAGAATCTGGTATAATTCCTCTGCATTATTATTTTCTCATCACCTTACAGCTTTTGTAGACCTACACCGAGAAAAAAAGTCTTGCAAGACTTTGCCATATAAATTTCTCATTGATTTCAAAAAGAAAGGATTAAAAGGGTATCTGTTAAACTTCCTCCTTATAAAACAAGGATCGAAACATTAATTTTACCTACTCCACAGGAATCTAAAGCACACTGAAAGTGACTGCAAGATTCTCCTACTTATGAGAAAGAGAATTAATGTAAATCGGTACCTCTGGAATATTGCACGCTACTGAAGATGCTGAGCAGAATAAACAGTTTATACTGTTTAATATTTACAGCTGCATTTTCCAGGAAGTTCCCATTCTAATAGCATATGTACTGAACAAGTATTCAAAATCTGATCTCAGAAGCTGGTAAAAAAAGGTATCTTTCAAGGTAAATACTCTATGTTTACCTTTTAGAGATAAAAAACAGAACTTAACTAGATTCAAGAATACTAATTAAAAATAAATTCAATAAACTAGAATATATATAAGACAATTAATAAAGCACAATTAACTTCATGATGATTTTCCTAAACAGGATTTTTTGAAACTTATTTTTTTATTTGAAATCTTGCATTTTTGTGGCCTTTTCTACTGGATATGCATTTACAAGCAGCTCAATTTATCACTTACAAGGCATTTGCCTAATGTTGCTAATAAATCACTCTAAATTACTTTAAGTCTAAAGAAATAGTTTAGCTAATTGTTATTATATAAGTGTATCTCAGATGTGCTTATGCTCTTTTGGGTTGGGGTGGAGTAAATTTTCTTCACAGTGACTAGTATGGAGCTAACATACCAATTTTACACAAATACAGCACATCGCTGAAACCTTTGTAAGACATACATTTATTGAATTTTACATTTCTATTAGTAATCCAGTGGTTTCTTCAGGTGCTATAATCTTAAAAGAACCACAGTCTTAGCAGATTAAAAATACAGCTTTTGAAAAATAATCCTTTGCTACATAACACATGAAAACACTAAACACAAAGAGTGTATAGAAAACATATGAAGAAAATCACCTTAGGATGACAAATAAGTGGGGTTTAGCTGCCATGCCAAGAACGCGGCATTGGCCTCTCTGGAAGGCTGCTGAAAAAATTGCTATACAGTCACAATCCCATGAAGTGATACATGTCAAGGAAAGTGGGTAAGAAAGCAGATGGAATGACAGAGGCACTGGTCAATATATCAGGAAGCACTGAACTGATGCTTGTGAGAGGTTAAAATGCATAGAATTTTTAAGAAACTTTTTGCAGCAGTGATCAGCTTCACAGTTCTTGCCAGTTCCAATAGAAGTGTGCAGCTTAAGCACACAAGCAAGCCATGCTCTCTTGCTCAGTAACAAGAAATATAACTGTAAGAACTAAAGAAAGGCCATTACATGAATTATTTCCATTCACTATGGCTTGGACTTAGTGCCAGTTTCTACCACATAGTCAAAACATGTTTTAAAAGGCAATGAGATTGCTAACCAGAAAATGTAGTTTATTCTAACTGTACAGCAATTTTGCTAACAAATGCTGTCTTGTGAATCTGAAAAGAAAACAAATTTAATTACTGTTTTGATTAGAATTTGATAGATCAATAAATGCATAACAATCTTTTCAATGGTACTTGTTCTTCACATGAAGAGAAACAGAATTTTAATAGGAATTATTGTTCGTTGCAGAAGCAATCTCAATATCTATGCATTAGCATCGACAGAATTTATTAGCTGCTGGAGGTGAAACAAAATCAGTTTCATGTCACATCAGTGTTTGACTATCTTTTAACTCAGTTATCTAGATACTAATGATAAAGCATGTAAATTTGCTGACACTAATTGTACCAGTTTTTAAACATGCCCAGCTTGATGCCAAAAAACATGGTGAAAGTACATATATAAATTTTGACTGCTTTTCTTGTATATCAAGAATATAGGGTGAGATGATAGGTTGGTATGATAGGCACAGCTTGTCTGGTGAGGCATGGCAATACTCCATACTGAATAAATGCAAATAGAACTGTTATTGCAACTTAAATGTTAGGAAAATGTAAAATCTAAGTAAAAGGACAGATTTACATATTCTACTGGCTAATATATTTGACTTATCTAGCATGACTTGGTATTTGAAATTGAAATATTATTCAACAACTTCTAACCCTATTGGATTTGTCTATAAGAGGAAGCTTGATAAGAGAGTAACACATTCAGAAGCTTCTGCAAATACTTCTGAAATTTTTTCCAGAAAAAAAAACTGGTTTTGTTTTAGAGTTTCTATCATTAAAAGAATTCCATTTTAGAGTCTTTATCAATAAAAAAATTAGAACATGAAAATGCATATTAGTTCAGTTTCATTATTTTTTTTCAATGCTTATTACAATGTATATTCACTACAAAATGACCTACCTTCTGGTTTAACAGAGCACTTGCTAGTCTTTGTACTTCAGGGCTCAGCAATGAGGTACCTCTGATGACTTTACTTAAAGAAGCAAGTGACTGATGGACACTCTGCACAAGGCGAATGGCATTGAATTGTTCCAGACTAATGAATGATAAGATTGGAGATCCTTGCTGTTCTGCAGGAGGAGATACCTTCTGATGGATCAGGTTAGAATTCTAAGAAAGAACATGTGATATCCAGTTAATAAACTCTGGGAAACTATGATGTTGTACAACATATTATTTGTTTAATTCATAATACTTCACATGATCTTGTTAGCTTTGGTAGCAGCGATATCATCCCTTTTTTGACACTGGATTAAAAGTAAAGTGATACCTTCAGTACTGTCTGAGACATGTTCAATAAAGGCAGCACTCTTCTGAGACAAGTCTGTCTACTCAGTTACTTCAAATATACTTGAACTGCTGAAAAATCTTCCTTTAGCTGAATCACTGCTTTTAGTATTAGTGTTAATGTGTTAATATAAAAGGCAGTGGCATACTCAGCACAGAAAGATTTTACTGGGTACTGTAAACTATGCTTCCAGTTCTTGCTTCATAAGACCAGTTCAACATGGAACTGAATTAAATAGAATAAATACAAAGTAAATAAAATTGTATGCATAAATCTTGAGTAACTCAGACTCTTGAGTGGTACTGCTGCTCCCACACTGCTGTTTTTACTACTTACTTCTCTTTTATTAAAGCCACTGAAAATCAAAATTTAGTTGAATAATTCCAAAAGATGGTTCAATTTTGCAAATCTTAATTCATATGCAACTTATTACATAAATATACCTTTGCATGTGTTCGGAAACTTCCAACCTGTAATGTGGCAAGATGCTGCAATTAATTCCAATTATAGAACTAAGAATTTTTAGGAAAATTCTATAAGGCACAAATGCAAGAAGTAAACTCTAGCCTATAGGAAAATATGCTTTGCTATTTCATTTTCTAGTAATTTAATAAAGATAAAATCAGATTTTACTTCCTCTGAAATATGTCCTCTCAAAGTAACAAGTTTTGATTATTTTTCAGGTTAAATAAATTTCTGAATTGTCACATGGCATCTTGCTCTCCACAGGATATTTACCTCTGTAATCTTTCCCAGGCAGTTCCCAATGCATTTCCTATGCATTTGTCAGAACTTCTGCATTTTTAATTTCAAGCTCATACTGCAATCAGCTACCAAGCTAAATACTAGAGAAGTTCAATGAATGAGGAGTACTTTGGCTTATGACTGACCAACAGAAGAATGGAGGATAAAGTCTCCCAACATTGTTAAAAAGGTATACAACAAAGTTACTGATCAAAGTGCCAAAGCATACAGTATTTACAATTGCTATGATTTGCATTTTTCTCTTAGCATGCATTCAAAAATCATGGTACCAGTTTCATATCATAATTTGCTGAGTATATGTAAATTGTAATACAAAACTAGCATAAACCAGCTGATAATTTCTTACTGAGGTGTTTAATTGCACAAAATAAAGAAAAACCCAAGACATTGCACCTTGGAGGCTTTGCTCAATCTTTTACACTCTCTTAATTCACAAAAGCTTATTGAAAGAGAAGTCCTCTAAGTTCCTCAATATCTTCCTTTACCTAAGAGTCTCCTATGAATTTCAGATTCATTTCATCACTCTTTCTAATGCTTTCCCCTGAGAATTTGTTGAAACAACCCATCTGTCATTTCCATAGGAAAATTAAACATGAATACCAACATCAGCTTATGCATTTAATGTCCTATTACATTCTCTTAAAATCCATTATGTATATAACTCACATCAGCTTTTAAAATATGTGTATGCTCATGACCTGCTTGAGAATTAAGATGAAGAACTGCTGAAGTACTGAATGCTTTTCCTAATCATAAGAAAGTGAAGGTAGATTTTAATCTTTAATATTAAAGACTGTATTTTGCTACCAATATTAATCAGGTGTATTTTGAGACTTTGATCATTTTCCCTCTTTCAGTTCTGTATGTCTTGCTATCTTAGTGTAATATAAGACTTCATAAAGTCTCACTTAAACTGTCCCAGAGCTTTACTTTGTTACCTTCTTAAACTCGAGCTTTTGAAAACTCCACTACGTTCTGAAAACTGCCTTCTCAGAAATGTAACAAATATAATGAAAAAAAACTCATATATCTTTACCAGTTCTGCATTTGATTCAAAATGCAATTTTGGTGGTGGTGATGGTGATGATTGGTTTTAGAAATCTCCATTGCCCTTTTGATGTACCTATTTTGCCTCTTCCTTTGAGTCTCTCTGACTATTTTTTAGATATTAGCCTCTCACTGTTTTTCACATGCTTTTCATTGCTGAAAATAAAATAAATAATGACCCTATATTTCTGTTTCACCAATTTATTTTCCTTCATGGAAAAGACCCAGTTGTTTTTTTAAAGCTGAGGTAGCTAATGAGGTACCAGGCACATGGTGTGATTCTGTACACTGTTCTGTACAGTGCCAGCAGTTAGACTTCAGTGATCCTTGTGGTTCCAACAAGTTCAGGATATTCTGTGATTCTATGATTCAATAATGGTTTAGATAAAAGAGCAACAACTCATTGATTTTCAAAACTACTTCTACAATTTTCTTGCAACATTATGCAACTTTATGTAAATAATTAGTTACAATTTACAAACATAACAAAAGATACTAAACACATAATTTATATTTATAATCATTCATTCAATTAACAATTTTGAAGGAGTTGCTGCTGAAATTTTAATGGGTGGGTGTTCTAACCTTCATAGAGCTGATCCAGGGTTTTTCTGAAACCAGGCAGAAAATGGAATCACCTTATAAGAAAAATATAGCACTGATTCCTCTCTCTCTCTCTCTCTCTCTCTCTCCTCATGAGAGAGCACCATTTGGACATGATGAAATACTTATGCACTCCCCCTGTGTCCTCATACTTCTGTGCATCTCTGACAACTGTTATAGGATGGGCGGTTCCCGAGTTCCACAGGACAGTGACTTCCAGCTGATCCAGGTATGTGACAATGAATGCTTTTATTATCCTAAGCCACAGTCTGTCAGGGCAGAAGGCTATGTGGGAAGAGAATGGACACCAGGACAGAGTCTGGCTGAATTAACTCTGATTAACTCACGGGCCCAGCCCTTGCCAACAATCTGTAATGCACCACCCTTCCACATTAAGGAAGGGTTTTTAAAATTTGTGTAACATTTAACAACTTACTCAGTGATGACTTTGTTTCTTAGATCAACAAGTCTTTCATGCAAGCTAATACCGAGCATGTGAGTATGTGTTTTTTGCTAACTATATGGTAGGTTCATGAGAGTTTAATTAATTTGGTGCCAAGCTGTTACTAAATCATGCTGCAAAACATCGTAAAAGTAGCTTTAGGACAGCATTCTTTACAAGGATGCTTTCAATGGCAAGAATTAACTTGTATGTTTTCAAATGAGGCTAATATAGGTGAAAATGTCAAGACAATCTGTATTAGTTCAGCATGGCTCAATAAAAAGAGAAGTTTGCTCGTACAATTTCAACACAGATGCACGCTTGATTTGAAGTAAAAGTTAAGTATCTATTTCATTTAAAGTAAAATTCAATTAAAAATTTCAGAGTCTGAATTCTGGCTAGACTAATAATCAGTGGAGGAAGGAGAGGCAACTGCCATGATTCTATTCTTATAGATAGATAAAGAATAATAAACATCCCAGTTCAACAATTTCAAGATATATCTGAATAATTGGCACCAACATTGAACAGGGTTTTGCATCATGTATGATCTGAGAGCAAAAATGAAGCCCTGCAAATTACCGGATCTGAAAAAGTAACAACACGTAAGTCTTCACTAGCGTATTAATGCATAAGAATTATTTTCCATTTTGAAATGTCTAAAATGAAAAAAACTAAAATTTCCAAAGCATATCTGCCATTTTTTCTGTTTGGCCACAATAGGCTCTGAAAACAGAACAAAACTTACTCCTATTCACAGAACCGCAAACAGCTGAAGTTGGAAGGAACTCTGGAGATTGTCAGGTGCTCAAAGCTACAGCAGGTTGCCCAGACCTGCATCCAGTCTCCATCCAAGAACACGACCCCTTGGAACTTCATACGCTCCACACCAGCCCTGGCAGTTGACTGTAGTCTACACAGAAAAGCTCCAAGGGTTCACAGTCTGAGGGCTAGACAAGCCTCAGCAGTCCTTCCACCATGTCCCACAGCTGAGCCCCTGGGAGGCAGTAAAACTCCCTAAATAACAGGTGAGGTCAGAAAACGGGAGCATCCTTCTCCCAGCTGCAGGGAATTGCTCACTACTTTTCCTTACCACTTCCTCCTGCTGCTTCTGTGTGCATCAGGTTTAGTTGGCTTTGGAGTCTCATTTTTGTCTCTGCACTCTTAATATGTCCACACTAAGAGATTATGATCAATTATTGAGATATAAATTCTACAGGACATACCTATGTAAGATGGTAAATCTATTGAATTTCAGAATTGACAATATATAGATGTACAACAACTGTTTTCAAGGTATTTGCAAGATAATCCTTTTTTAATTAATCCTTGACTTACATACTCAACATGGGAATAAAAATGTTTAAAACAACTTAATCTTTGTTTCCATATTAAGAAACTTCTGAGTGTCTTTTTGCCTCTGGAATAATGTTTTTTTACAGACTTCAAGAATATTTTTTTTAATTTCACTTCTTCATATCTGGGAAACTGTTTTAGTTTCATATGTTCTGCCCATTTATGCATGAATGAAATAATTTATGACTGTTAACTTAAGCAGCAATTCAACTATCTTCTTCATTCCAATTTCCAAGTCTTTAAAAATTCTGCAAACAAAGATGATACCTTCATTGAACTATCAATCTAGAATGAGAATGTAGAACTGTATGCAATGTCTGTGAAATATTAAAGATGCCTAAGCCTTTTCAAAGCTTGAAGCAATTACTGGTTGAACAGACCATGAAAACTAATTTTGATAAAGAACATTATTATTTAAATTTTTTTATACACTCAAGAAAAGGTCCCCAACACACACGCACAAAAACCCTATAAAAGGTCAGAAGCCATCCTATTCTAAAGGATATATTTAAAAGATTAATTTCATTATCTGCTAATAGCATAAAACCTTTAAAAAAAATCAAAGAAACTTCAAGGTAATACAGAATCCTTGAATGGTTTGTGTTAAAACGGACCTTAAAGATAAACTAGTTCCAACCCTCCTGGGCAGGCAGGGATACCTTCCATAGACCAGGCTGCTCAAAGCCCCATTTAACCTGGTTTTGAATATTTCAGGGATAGAGTATCCGCTAGTTCTCTGGGAAACCTGTGCCCATCTCACCACCCTCTCAGGAAAGAATTTCCTTATATCTAACCTAGACTTACCCTCCTTCAGTTTGATGTCATTCCCCTTTGCCCTGTCCCTACACACCCATGTAAATCATCCTTCTCCAGCTCTCTTACTGGAAGGCCACAATAAGGTCTCCCCAAGGCCTTCTCCTCTCCCAGCAAACAACCCCAGCTCTCGCTGCTTTTTCCACAGGAGAGGAGCCTTGCAAACAGTATACAAAATTTTTGTACCCAGAGATTCTGTAAAAAATTAAATTGCCCTTGGTAGGAATAGGTCATGCTAAGCATGTCTTACGCTTACTGTGCAAGGCTACAGTACTGGCCCTCTAAATGTGTTATCAGCTTGTCAGGAGAGCTTGCTGTGTGAAGTGGAATTCAGTACCAGGTGTCTCCTGTTATAATGTGATGCTTGGGATAGTATGGGATAATAGCAAAGGTCTTGAAAGAATGAGCACAGTTTGAAAAGAAAGGCCTGAGAACTACAACCAACAACCTGATGGTCATGTAATGGCCACTGAGAAAGGGCACAATTAAGAACTGGCAGGGCTGGCTACTTGTGCTCTTAGGCAAGAGGTAACTGTGCAGCAAAGGAAAACAGCCAAGTGACACAATAAAGGTACCTTCTATAGCCTGAAAAATAACTCTACCTAAGTGTTACCCAGTCTGTAGGTCAGGAATTGAGGTAAAGGGTTAAGAAGTCATATGAAAGGAGATTTCAGATTTGAGGGCAATGGTAGTGGTGAAAGAAGAGGCCTTCACCAGGTTCAGCTTTCCTTGTCAAGGAGCTCTCAGGAAATCCTGATTACCTCCATGTAGGTGACTATCAAGAACCTCAGCCACCAGTACCAGCTAAGTGTCTTCAGCTTCCTGGTACTGTGTAATCACAGGTAATTTGTGATCCAAATTCTAAAGAGTATGTACTTTGAATTTGCAGTGCTAATGAGAAATAATTCTAAAGAACCAGACCTTAGCAACGTGTGCTCTTAATGAGTGTTAATGTAGTGCAGTTTTGTTCTACTGTTTAAAACTGGCCTCATTTACCCATCTTCCAAACACTACAATCAAAATCTCTATTTTTGTTATTGTTTATGTGTATGTATATGTAATAGTTTCATGTGAGCTTTTTCAAAGTAAAATTACAGTGTCCCACTGAAATTATTTTTTCTTACAGGATCATAGACCTGGTTAACAGAAAGTCCATTTTCAGAGGCCACAGATTTCAACATGAAGTTATTTATTACCAGAAGACTATTTGGACATACAAACACAATGTATCATACACTTAGCATAGATTAGATGAGAATTTAATGAGATATTTCAAAATGTATTGGTAAATTCTAATGTGTACCTCACGTACTTCTTTGTATGTGGTTATTTGAATAAGGGAAAGGTTTTCCCATTACAGTGCTGCTGTGTGTAAGACATAGTTTTAGGCCACAACATCTCTGATCTATTACTTGACCACCAAGGAGACAAAATAATAGCGGAATGTCCAAGTGGGCAGCCAGCATGAGGCGGGAGAGATCCTCCCCAAGTGTGTGTAGGGTCTGCATTCACACACATCACATCTAAATGTATGGCTGCAATAAGAATTCAACGGTTGGAAACCAAGCTTTATAACATAAGTTAAAAACTACCACCAAACTGAACCAAGCTAGACCAACAAAGGAACATAAAGGGAGTGATATTGCAGAAGGCATTTGCATGAACCAGTTTAAAGCTAATACCATATTTCAACACTTTGAAGGAAAAACTTTGTTGTATTTGAAATCATTAAACATTGCCTTGTGAATATTAGATAAATTAAGAGACTAAATAAAAATCTAAAGTACATTAGCATTTTTCTTGGAAAAAAAAGGATATTAGTCTCATGCTTTGAGTGTGATCTCATCTCCATACAGAGAAAAAAGGTGATAGCCTCTTATATCATAGCTTCATAGCTAATTATGCACCTAACGTTGTACTTTCTACCAAATGCATTGAATTTAGGTTTTTCTCTTCTTACGTTTCAATACTCAAGGTAATTCCTTAGACTATATTTTTAAGGTAATTACCATAAAAAAAAAAGTTGTCTTTTCAAATTAGGTACATGCCTACCTGATTAAGTTTCTTCCATAGGTTGAGAACAGGAGAAAGTTCTGTAGACCATATTTCTCTGTCAAATTTGCAGCCAGCAGTTACTGACCTACTCAGGATCCGAAGCTGTGAAATGACCTGAGTGATGAGAATACAAATGCACTCTTGAAGAAGGATAAACAAACCTCTTTCAGTACAAAAATGTCATACACTAGCAAATACTCTTCAATTTATCTATGAACTATCCTTTCCTGCATACTTAATTACTGATCATGATCTGATCAAAACACAAACAATATCCATATTCAAGTACAAAACATACTTGAATTTCATTCATATTAAATCACAGAAAACCCCTACATATTTTCTTATCACAGTAATTGTCTTTGTTCAATTATAATTTAAAAACTAATGAGGTGGATAATTAAGTAAAAAGCCTCTTTTCCACAAAATTTAGAGACAAAACTAGAGCTCTGCCTTTAACTAGGCTCCATCTGTAATTAAAAATTTAAGAAAAACAAACTGCCAAAATATGTTACTAAATCCATACAATAACTATCAGGGACCAAAACTCAAGACAATTATAGGAAATTCAATCTGATCTGACCAGGATCTCTTATTTACATATTCATGCTACCTCACCCCGTTAAAAAATAAGAAAGCATGAAAACTGTAAACCTTCCAGAATGAAAGGGAGCTTCTAGTTCATAAGGTCCAATTGCCTTTTATTATTAGCAACCCTAGTGAGTTCACCAATCAACTGATAAAATACATACATACATTTGGATCAAAGACCACTGAAATAAAAATTCTTCAGTGATATTGCAATCTGTCCCTTAAACTGTATATAAACCCCCTGGTACTTTTGAGGCATTTTCATTAAATTTTAGTTATTTTTCACAGTGTATTTTTTGCAAGGCATGTTAGAGCACAACTTATTAATTCTCTCCTGTTTCGCTTGACAATGAAGAATTAAGCTTCATAGTAAAAACGTATTAATCATTCAGAAGGTCTGGACTATTTAATTGTAACACAGACTGAGGGAGAAAGTCAAGTTGTTTCTGCTGGGATTTGACTTATTTTTTAGTCTTGAAAGATGTGCAATGATGAAGCGCTTCCTTTTGTTTTTCATTTTCTTTCACTGAAGCAAACCTCTCCTTTTTATTTATCAGCCTCGATAGGGACTATGAAGCACTACCCAATGATAGTACACCCAACCATCATTTTAACTTTTATAACAAGCACTGATGATAAGACTGTAGTTTAAAATCCTTAGAGAAGATTATAAGGCCAGTAGCAGAATCAAAATCTCAGAACTCAAGAGAGTAGATTTCAGCTTAGTTAGGGATCTTTTTAGCAGGAAGCAATTGGCAACTGTTTATGAGGGCAAAGAGGGGCCAAGAGAGGTGGTCAATCCTCAAGAAAAAAATTCTCAAAGCACAAAACCAGCTCTTTCTGATGCAGAGGAAACAAGCATGATAAGCAAGTCAAAGAACAATCATGACCCAAGGTCATCATGGATGTAAAGGAAGCTAGTGACCTCAAATCCTAGAATATGCTGAGTTGGAAGGGAACCACAGGGATCACTGAAGTCCAATTCCTGGCTCTGCACAGGACATCCCCAAGAGTCAGCATGTGCCTGAGAGCTTTGTCCAAATGTTTTCTGAACTCTGCCAGGCTGGTGCTGTGACCACTTCCCTTGGGATCCTGTTCCAGTCCCCAGCCACCCTCTGGGTGAAGAACCTTTTCCTGATATCCAGTCTAAATCTCCGCTGACACAGCTTTGAGCCATTCCCTCAGATCCTGTCACTGGTCACCACAGAGATCAGATCAGTGCCTGCCCCTCCTCTTCCCCTCATGAGGAAGCTGCAGACTGCAGTGAGGTCTCCCACAGAAGATGGCACAAGGATGGACTACCCAGCAGGGGTAAAAAGACATTGCTCGGTTATGTTAGGGTCAAGTAAGGAAAGCCAAATCTCATCTGGGTTTAAAAACAGCAGTGTATGCAAAGGCCTAAAAGGGCTTCTGGCAGTATTCTGGTAGCTAAAATGAAAAGAAAATATGAGCTACTGCTCTTTATAGCTTCTGTAATACAAAATAATGTTTCACCCTCTCATTCTCATAATTTAAACTTTCATAATCCTTTGTGTGCCCCAGCTGTTGTATATATAAAAAAAGATTCTTGTTTAATTTAGTGAAAAATTAATTTCTCTGATGAATGTTTTGATCATAGTGTCTTTATCATTCCTGCTATTCTTCCTCATTTTCACTTTGCACATATGCAAATGTTCTGACAAGCAAGACAGATAATAAACACATATTTGTGCCTTCCAGATACCACTCTTTTAGCTATAGTTTTGTATCTTTTAATTTGTTTTTGGGTAGTTGCCTGCCATCATTTGCTAAGCAATAAAACATTTATACCAAATACACTTTAACTGGTAATTCAGTATGTAGTACTTCATATAAACTTGCATATAGTGCATAATAAAGCTGAAAAATGTTTATATGATTGCTTTGTGAATATGGGGGATTGAAAACATTAACTCTGGTATTCATTTTCAAAGTGCCTTTAGAGGTATAAACATGTATCTCCATACAGCTGAAATAATTTTGAGAAGTAGTGACTGCAAGATCCAGTAATTAAAGTATTTTTCTAACTCTACTGTATGGGGTTAGCTGTCCTTTTCTAATTATCTAATTATAAAATTTGTCAAGATAGTTTAAATAGGAAATACACTACCTATCCTTTATTTCAATTTTTTTTCCTTCAGTGTGCCTACATGTGTTTCTGCTTTATGTATTTCATCAAAGTAGTTCAAAAATATTGGGTTATCATTATTGTTAAATACTTAAGCTAAAAGTACAGAATCAAAAGAAATCAAGTTTTAACTCTCCATGTTCTAGAGTACTGTACCATACAATGATCTTCACCAAATTTTCATGGAAAACCTTTAATTCTTTACAGTTCATCCCATTTCTTTTCTCAGGTATAGCAGATATGATGGTAGCATAATTTACTCCTAAAGTTTCCACGACAACACAGTTTTCAATTCACTGTATTTTTTTTTTTTAATTAATGGCTTAGGCTGAAATTTTTTGTACTGGTGGCTCTTTCAGCCTGAATATTTTTTCAAAATTTTAACCTAGAATAGTCATTCACATTCAAGATACAGATGAAAATACATTTGATTCATGTTAAAATACTCAGGTTAACCTCATCTTTGACCTGCTTCAACATCCCAAACTTTTGCTAATGGACTGCAAATTTGATGGCATGACATCTGTCCAAATTTAGGAAAGAATTACAGATCGTAAAATAGTAACACATGCTACTACTTAAGTATGATTACAAGTCTGATATTAGAACTTGAATGGCATAAGTATTTCATTCTCACAAATCCTCATGAAGTTCCTTACAGTATTGACCAGTCTACGCTACTTTCAACTGAATCAACTGAAGCTTGAGAAAATATTTACTCAGTATGCTCACATCAGTCTCTTTCTGGATGTTATGAAAATAAAAAAGAGAAATTTATTTTTTTAAATAGGATCACAGAACAATTAACACTGGAAAGAACATAAGGAGGTCTCTAATCTAATCTCCTGTTGGAAGCGTAGTAAGCTTTAAAATCAGATCAGGTTGCTCAGGGCTTTATCTGGTTTTGAAAAATCTCAAGTACAGAGACTGAACAACCTCTCTGGATGACCTCTTTTACTGCTTTACTCCCCTAATAACTAAAAGGTTTCCTGTATTATCAAATCTGGACCTTTCTTGTTTCAGTTGGTGTCCTGTAAAAATAAGAGTCAAATGCAGGGACTGGGACAAAGAGTATGTTAAGATTGGGAAGGACCTGAATAAAACCATGAGTGGGATATATCACCCCATTAGAATTCTCAGGTGTATCACAGAAGTGTCCAAGGGATTGTGGTATGTTTGCAGTTGCTCTACATAAGTTTCTTCACCTCCAGGCAAGAGAAATAAGTTTTGAGTTTGAAGGGAAACTGGATTTAGAAGAAAAAGGACTATCAGGAACACATTTCTGGGGGTCATATGAAAACCAAAGCAACAGGATTGGAATGAACACATAGACTGGATAAATACCTAGAAGGAAGGAGACCGTGTTTCAGATGACAAAGGCAATATGATTAGGAATCTGTATTTAAGAAGATGAAACAACTGTTGGGTTGAAAGAGGGCACTGTACACAGTCACATTAGGCAAGCACAAATACACCCTTATCTATCCTTAGGCACTTATTTAAGCTTACTTAAAAGTTACTCAAAAATATTACCACTTTAGCCTCCCTAAAGAATCAACAGACAGATCTTAAGTGGGATAACTAGCATTTGAAAGGTTCTCTTATTGAGTACATAGGAAAACTAAGTTCCTTACATAGGTACCTCAGATAGGTGGGTATATGCTGTGGAAATGAGAATGAGGATTTTATTTCAATGTCCTGGAAACCTAGCTACAAAGCTTGAGAAGAATTCAGTTTCTCTCAATGTATACTATATATACAATAATATCAGGCCAACCTATAGTCAACTTCAAAACCTACTCTATATTAAGTTTGCCTTAAACATGATGTTTCTATGAGCACATAGCAAGATCAGAAGGGACCAGCACAGATGCATACATCTAGGTCTGTGGAATCATATCCTTTGCACTCTAACCCAGGTATGTACTTATAGTACTAAGGAAACTGAAAATTTAATCATAGATGCATATAACACAGGCTACTCAAAGTAAGAGTACTTTTACAATACCTAACCTTTGAATATTCTCCTTTGTTATTGCAATGTATTCTTTTTATATTTTATACACTAAAAGCTCTTATATGTTGTGCTAGTTCCCACCAAATGCAAATCTGAGTAGTCTGAATAATGAGAAGAGTGAAAAAAATCTACCATTAAGCAGGAAAACAATATCTTCATTAAAATATGAGAGGGATAGAAAAAGAGGTAATAAAAATATAAAAGCAATCACCAATAATAGTCTGTTTAAAGAGAGGCAAGAAGATTATTCAGAATCACAATCCTTTGTAGAATTTGTCTGTTTTAGGTAAGGTTACCTAATCATAACAGTATTTATACAAAAAATTCAATAGAGAAATTTATTTGTGAACAATGCATCTAATACTGATGAACAGCCTACAGAAACTGCTACCAAGTATTTCTCTATTCTTAGTGGAAAATTAATGGACTGCATGTTTTTTTCTGAGTTGTCAGCACAGAAAAATACAAATTGCATATATTAAGAAAGGTGTGGTGGTCGAACTAAGAATGTCAATATTCACCTAGTTATTAAATTACTTGTGCACCTCAGCTTTTTAATCTATTGCATATTTTTGGGTGCATCTACAGACATACGCTATGACATTGACCAGCACATTAGAGTAGAAAACATGTACATCTAGAGAAATTATGAGAAATAATGAACAAAATGGAAACCTATAAAGACAATGAATGTTCCTATGCAACTTCCTATGGAGCTACTAAAAATTCATGTTTTACCTGAAAATTAAAATTCATGGAAAAAATAAAAATGAGGAAATGTCAAGATTTTAATTTTTCCTTCTCTGAAACTTAAACAAGACAGATTTCTAGGCACACAAAATCTATTTCTGTTCTTTAAGCATGCACAAGGTGAAGAAAAAGTTTTGCCTTCATTCACAACTACAGCAAAAAATGCCACTTCACAAATACAATATATAATAAACATAGACTTACATCTAAGTCTTGTATTCATTTCAGAATCAAATCAAATTTTGTACACCGTATTAAGACTTGAAAAAGAGGAAATTAATACAGTCAAAAATATCTTGTGAAATTTTGTCAGTGAATTAAAAAAATCTCAGATAAATAATTTCTGAACTCAATATGATTACCGTTCCAAGAATGCAATGCTCGAAAGATTTGCTAGCCAGATAACTGGTATTTTTTTCAAGACTATGGAACATATAAAAAGAATTTTTATTTTGTACAAAAATCTAGCAAATTCCTCTCAGTAAATCTACAGATTTCAAAGCAGATACTCTACTGCCATCTACCAGTTTTAAAAGGACATAGTCTTAGGACAGAAATCACTTCTATGCTTCATTTCTCTGCATGAAAAAATATATCCCTTTACATAGCTGTTAAAGGAGATATTTCTAGTTTTATAAGACTTTACAGTTCAAACTAAAACATGAAGCTATAGCTTAATTACTTTGCTAAATGTTGTGAAAGTACTAACCCAGTGCAATGCAACTGTGTCTTTAATGTGTCACAAGAGGGAGCAAGTTTCTGTGTGCCATCTCTTCTGCCAGAACTACGTGCTTCCATACTGTTTCCCACAGCCTGGCTGCTGCTCCCTCATTGCTGAGAAAGTACCATAAGACTGAGCTGGCATTGAAACCTCTTTGACTTTCAACCCCTGACTGTGTCCCTTATCCTCTCTGCAAGAACAGGACCCATGGATGCTGTTGAACCTGATGAACAGGATCCATGGATGCTGTCAGGATGAAGGTACTTTAATGGCATTTATAAGCAAACATTCCTACTGCATGTGGATCAGTAAGAGACAGTGCAGGTCCACTCTCTTCTTGTTGCATCAAGACCACCTCAAAGCTGCACTTTCTCTCATTAAGGATGTGGAGTGGAGCTGGACTCTATACAGAGACATGCCTTCTCAACCAAATACAAAGTAAATGTGGCAAAGACATTGCCCACACCTGAATCTTCCTTCATACAGAAGTGGATCATGTACCATGTACCCTTGACAACAGAAGACCCTCTGTAGAGCAGGGGTTCAGGGGAGGGAGGAAAACAGTCAGCAGCATGCTGCAGAAGGACAGCACAAGCCCCAGTTGTACCTTCCCCTAAAGAATAAGAGCTTGACTTCATAGAGGTCCACAGGATACACATTACGTGGAGACCATAAGGCTAAAAGGAATGCCAGAAGAGACGGTTTACCTGAACTAATTACACACCCTGACAAAATTTAAGGAGACTGGAAAATGCCAGCCTGTTTTTAGAAGAGAACCAACTTGTCATATGCAGAGCACCATCAATATATTTTTATATACACAGCAGCAGTCCTGTGAGAATTAATAAGGTTATTTGAAGTATTACATTGATTCACTAAATTGTTAAGAGGCATTTTCTAGCTCTTTTTTTTAGAGTACAGCACTGTGGCTTCCACTCCATTAATGGCACAGCAAATTTCTTTCATGCAGCACCACAGGTGTATTCAAAATATCCCCCATATTTCAAAAAATCTTTTTAAGTAGTCAGATCTCTCAGTTGCAGGGTAATAAACAGAGGCTGACATTACTCATCAATTTCTACTAGAGACTGTTAGTCATGTATTTGTGATGTGGGATGTAATAAATGTCAGTAATTAAAAGCTCTGAACAATTGGAAGGTTATATAATTGCTAAATTAGTTTAAGAAAATAAATGTATGTTCATCTGTAATCTATAGTAATAACATAAGGATTTCAAGAATAATACAAATTGCTTTTCAATAATTAAAATGCTTTTCAATAATTATACACATATTACTCTATGTGGCATAATTAGAATTGCAGAGGAACAGTAAATATAAAATTCATGCTCTGAGTCCTGTTGAACTGGATTGTTAAAGAGAAAATTGTGTCTGTTGACAAACACTCAAGAAGCTACAACTATCACTACAGCTGCACCTTGAAAAATAACCACACACCACAGCCCACCTATTCTATATACAGTAGAAATACTGCAGTCAGATGTATGACTGCAATATTGGGTGGATATACCCTAATTTTTCTTCATCTGACTTGGGTAATAGCAACTGTGGAGATTTGGTGTACAAACTCAAGCACGATCCAGTAATTTAAGAGTTGCCAGTGTCCTCGTACACCCTCCCCTACACCTTCAGTCTCTTGCTCTCAGAAACAAGGCAAAAAGTAGCACTGGAACCATATATGTGATCACAGTTTTAGTAAGAGAGAGAGCAGTTTTAATCTAAGTAAAAGGATGTGCAAGGAATAGTAGGAAGAAGTACAGAATCAGCCAGTGACTTGCTGAAAATAAGAGCTCATCAGAAACTAAGTAAAAAAAAAAAAAAAAAAAAAAAAAAAAACCCAGAGAAAGCAAGGAAGCAAATGAAAGATCTTAAAAAGACACAATACCAGGATTTCNAAAAAAAAAAAAAAAAAAAAAAAAAAGAGAACCCAGTGATAAAATGCTGTTTTACTGAAGTCAGTGAGATCATTGCAATTACATTTAATGAGGCAAAATTTGTTTCATTTTTCCTGTCCCTGGTTTGCACCTTGTCTACTTTACTAGATTGCTCTACACTGTTCTTCATTATTAGTTTAATATTAATTTGAACTTGAGAAATATCCATCACATAATAAAAAAATAGATATAAAAAGGTAACTTTTTTCCCTACAAAATTTCTCATTTTCAAGTAGACAGAAGAGCAAGAGCATTTATTTTAAATAAATGCTGTATTTAGTAGCTACACTAAGGTTCAATTAGCTATACCTTTTGATTTCTGATAGATTTCATTAAAGAAATTATTTCTCTTCAAGCAATCCCATCTATAAAAAGAATGATTCAATGTGAGGTTTCTGTGCTAGTATCAATTCCTGTGGAGTATTCAATTCAGCAACATGCTTTTTGCCTGATTTTGTAAACTTGACATTGTCAGATACCATAATTTTCTTAAGTCATACTGATGTAACGTGAATATTAATTCTCTATGCTGAGTTTCTGCTAGAACAATCTCTCAAGTTTTCAAATGATTCAGCTGCCATTCATGATGAGTATGAAATGTCATGATATGAATCACAGAATGAAAGAATGGTTGAGGTTGGAAGGCACCTCTAGAGATCATCTAGTCCAAGCCCCCCACCAAAGCAGGTTCACCCAGAGCAGGCCACAGCATCATCACCAGACAGGTTTTCAGTATCTCCAGGAAAGGAGATATTCAGCCACATTCTCTCTGGCAGTCTGTTCCAGTTTTCTGTTACCCTCATATTTAGGAAGCTTTTCCTCAGATGGAACATCCTGTGATTCAGTTTGTGCCCACTGCCCTCTGTCCTGTCACTGGGCACCACTGAAGAGAGTCTGGCCTCATCTCCTTGATACCCACCCTTAAGATATCTGTAAACTTTGATAAAATTCTTATGTTGAAACTCCAGGTGAAACAGACCTAACTCTCTCAGCCTTTCCTTCTAAGACAGATGCTCCAATCCCCCAATGATCATCGTCCTCCCTTGAGTCCCCTCCAGTCGCTCCTCATCTTTCTTGAACTGGGGAGCCCAGACCTGGACACAGCACTCCAGATGTGCCTCACCAGGGCTGAGCAGAGGGGCAGGATCACCTCCCCTGACCTGCTGGCACTGTTCTTCCTAATGCACCCCAGAATCCCTCTGGCCTTCTTGGCCACAAGAACACACTGCTGGCTCAGGGACAGCTTGTTGTCCATCAGGATCCCCAGGTCCTTCTCTGCAGAGCTGCTTTCCAGCAGGTCAGCCCCCAGCCTCTGCTGGTGCCTGGGGTTATTCCTCCCAGTTGCAGGACCCTGCATTTGCCTTGGCTGAACTGCATTAGCTTTCCCTCTGCCCTACTTCCCAGCCTGTCCAGGTCTCACTCAATGTCAGCATAGCCCTCTGGGGTATCAGTCACTCCTCCCACATGAAAATAAGTATGAATACAGACAGAGATCATTCCTAGGTTTTTTATAATACTCTCTATAGCACTGTGCACTGGAGTTCTGTACAAAAACACATTCATATATATAGCAGTGATCTGCAAGATGAGATTTTTACTGAGAGTAAGAAAAAAACATACAAGCTTTACACTATGTCAAAGAATTGCATCAACAAATTTTTCATGGGAATTAAAGCTTACAAAATCTTAAATTAAGAGTTACCTTTTAGTCACAGAAGCCCTCTAAATACCATTATTTGCAACTCCGCATCTTTATATTTCTAAATAGATGTGAAAAAGTTGTATTATTAATGATGACTTCACTGAAGGAAATTACTGAAGTGCTGGTTAACAACCCACACTGCAAATCCAGGCAGAGATTATTATTTATATTTATATATATGTTGAGGATAGCCATGAACTATACTGCAGAATTAAGATTTTGGACTTAAGGAAATAAGAAATAAGACACTGGTTTAACAATTGTAAGGAAGAGGGAAAATATGATACAGGAGAGTGGTAAGGAGAGGGAAAATTTGAGCAGCAGAGTGCACAGCACATTAATTTCAATAGATTAAAAAGGAGAATAAAAGCCTATTTTTGAATGAGCGTCAGAACAAGTCCCCTCACTGTGCAGAAAGGCCAGGATCTTTAGCAAAATGACTGACTAAGCATGGAGTATCTCTGTGGATTGAAAGCCAAAAGAAAATGAACATATAAGAAGAAAAATCAAGGACAGTGAAAGAACTGCTTGGGCAATTCAAGATGAAATTAGAAAAGCCAAAGCCCAACTGGAGATAAGACCAGTAGGAAACAATTAGGGGTGAAATGGTTTTCAACACATATGAAAAAGTTCCAAGAAAATATGGGGCATTGGCCAAATGTAAGAGAACATAAGTGAGGCATGCTACATAAAACCTGAAGTATTCTACGGCCTCTGTGCATGGTGTAGGAAGCAAAGGAGCAGATAATATGGGGAAATAAGGAGCCCAAGCAAAGAACATGAACACACTCATGCACTAACAGGGACTTCAGCCCAGCTGTGGGTGGTCACCAGAGGTGTTCCCGATGCTCAGCAGTGCGGCCAGTTCTGTTTTGTATCTATCAGTGATCTCAACGAGGGGACTGAGAGCACTCTCAGCACGCTGGCAGACAGGGGCAAGTCTCACAAGGGCAGCCTCACAAGCACACTCTCTTCCATTAATGTGAATGATAGCCTTGCCTAAGGATGTATAATAGTGGGAACCATTCACTTGCTTTAGCAGTTGAATAAAATAAAACTGGTAACAAACAAATGAAATTTAAAATCTGTCGGTCTTTCACTGCCCTGGAAAATAAAACAAGCAAAAAGTATGTCCACTAACTAATAAAATCAATTTTTTGTCTTTGAAACAGCACTGTAACCTGCATAACTTTGGATGCTTGAAATTTCACTTTCTCCTCCTCAACTTTTCAATTTGAAATTGAATACTTAGATATGAAATGCAGGTGTATCAACTATATTTACATTGTTACAATACTCAATACAAAAATGGCAAAACCAACTATTATCAAAATTCCTGTTCTAATAAAAATCTAATTTCTCAAACACTCCAGTTTTCAGAAGAAAATAAACCTCCTGTATTCTGAGTAAGCAACAACCTCATAGTTACGGCTATTTTCTTTAATCTCTTAAATGCTCATTAAAATGTTCATTATAGGAGTTTTAGAAATGCTGTTGACATTATCACAAATTTTGATTCAAAGTTCAGTGGAAAGAAATAGGTAATTCCAAAAGGTGATTCACTCCTTTATTTTAGATGCCTATCTAATACTGGCACAAATTATTCCCTGTAGCTGCTTGTCTTTCCTTAGTAAGAAAAAATAAAATGGATGACTAGCTAAGAAGAGATAGATAATATTCATATGATTGAAGCTAGTTGAGAGGTATTACACGGGGATTTCTTTGTTTTAAATTGGCTTTGAATTTGGCTTATCATATTTTTCTATCACAGTGCCTAAACATTTAAAAGAAAAACAAATTCATAAGAAATTTTTCCAGTATTAGTCAGGGGAATTTGAAGTGACTTGAATCAATAAATACATCACAAGTCTGTTCTAGCAGGATTTAAACAAAATATCCTCTAAGAGCTGAACTAAAAAGCTGACAAAACCTCTCTGTGTATTTCAAAGGTAAACTCTAATTCTATGAGATCTGTTTTTAAAATATCATTGACTTGTGGGAAATGATAGAATAATATCTAAATAAAATATTTGGTGTTAACACAGGAGGTATTTTAAGAAATATTAAAACACTAACTGAAGATAATATCAGTGAAGGAAATAGGATGTTGCACATCTACATAATTCACTCCATGGCAGGTATGAATTCAGTACCTTGGAGGTGGACTGTAATAACAGGGAGCCTTGATAACCATTAGATTAGGCACCTAACTCTGAGAAAAATAAAGCTTTGTTAGATGACTATCACCTTTAGAAAATATCTTTTCTATTTTATTAGTTTCGCTACCAATGTGTAGTGACTATCAAGAAAAATATGTCGTTCCGGTAAGTAAAAGGGGAAGTTTGTGACTTCCAGCAAGAAGGAAAATTTAAAAAATTAAATATGAGAAAAAAGAATTACCTTATATCCTCTACCCTATCGCAGAAAATGACAGACAGATTTGGATTCTATTTGAGACTATAAAATTAAAGCAAGTAATTTTGTTGCAAAATCTGAACCGCCTAAACTGCAGAGTATCACTGGTCTGGTTGAAAAGCAAATAAAGTTACAAAGGACAAAATACAAGAGGAGAAATACTTCCAGCAAATTTAGTTGAACTAGACTAGAACCCAGTTAATATTCAGGTTATAAGTATTCAGAGGTCAAAATTTTTAATTCATATATAAAATCTACAAATAAATAATTCTTGTAGTATTTCTTTGAAAATTTATTTAAAAGCTACAGTCTCTGGGCTCTTCAGCAATAAGTCCCAAAGGATTATTTTACATCTCTGATGTCCTTAAGCATTTCGAAGGTGTATTGGGTTGACTTTGTCTGGCCACCAGGTGCCCATCAAAGCTGTTCTGTCATTCCTCTTCCCAACTGGACAGGGAAAAGAAAATGTAAGGAAAGGTTCCTGGGTCCAGCTAAGGACAGGGAGAGATCACTCACCAGTTACCATCACTAGCAAAACAGACTTGAATTGTGGAAATTAATTTAATTTATTGCTAATCAAATCAGATGAGGATAACAAGAAATTAACCTTCAAACACCTTCTCACCATCCCATTTCTTTCTGGGCTCAACTTCATTCCTGAAATCTCTACCTCCTCCATTCCGAATAGTGCAGAGCAACAGAGAATGGGGGCTGTGGTCAGTTCATCACACACTGTCTCCTCACTCTCTTTCCCTGCTCCAGCATGGGGTCTCACTCACTTGAGACATTACTCCAGGAACTTTAAAAAGCAAGTTTCAATTATGCATGCACAATCAACCTCAGGTGGTCATAAAAAGTTACTGCAAATCCACAGACTTGCCTTCCACTTCTGCCATCACTGGGATCATGGGCATAAAAGAATCAAGATGCTGTCCAAGTATAGGGAGACTGTAACTATCCTTTATCTTTGCATGATAATGTGAGAGACTATTCATTCATTTATGAAAATATCAAAAACATCTTATTCTTCAACCTTACTGAGACTTAACCTGTCTCATACGATACTCTCTCTGAAGCATTATAATGTGTAAAAGAATGCTGAATTCCTGAGGCAAGATATTATTAGAATTATTAAACATAGTATTTTTATACAGAAACTAGCAATGACCAAACCATGTGCTAGCCATATTCATTATCATTGGCAGTCCTATTTGAAGAATCCTGCGCAACTTGCCAGCTACTGATTTTCTTTTTTCTCAAAATAATTTACTGTATTATTGAAGAATGTTTAGATTACCCAGTCGAGTGATCATAAATAGCTACTACTTACAAGCTGCAGTCATTTGCATTTGGCAGGATTTGTTGGGATCACTCAATACATGCTACACTCTCTTGAGTGCCTGCAGTAAATATGTCTGATGTGCAAAGAAGGGAGACAAAACAATGCCTCTGCATTTTCATTTCATCCTCCCAGAGTGGTTACTGGCAATAAGTCATATTAGTTGCAGGTAGGGTAAATCCTGCACAGAACAGGATAATTGTTATTGCTTTTCTAAGCTTTAAAAGTACATTTGCAGGTCTGTCTGTTTCAGTCTGTCAAAATTCCATTTATCGCATACGATACATTTTATTTGGATGATGGCACTTATGTACAGTTCTATTAAAACTATAATGAAGGACGAGACTTGTTGATAAGAATCCATAAAAGCACAGAACTAAGAATAAGAGATGAGTCCACTGGCACCAAAAGCCCACTTTTCAAGAAGGTCACTGGAGAGGTATCTAAATTACAGTCTCTTCTCACTGCCCAGGAAGCCTAAAGCAAACTTCCACATATTCTGATTGCTCTAATCATCGGTTATAACTTAGACTGGGAGACTAGACCACCTGAATTCAGGCCAATATTCAGGCAAAATACAGTGTTTATCAGATAAGGAGAAAGGAGCATGACTGTAACTAAGTGGTGAGGACTGTTGTTGAGTGTGAGGAAACTGGAGTTGCAGTACAGAAAATCTCTACTGGTGTAAAACTGGTTGGATGAGGTATACTGACTCCTGCAGCTGCACTGCCACCGGAGGTTTTTTCTATTTTAAAGCACTGTTCTGCAAAGAGAACATAGCAAGAGATGTGAGATTATTCACGATCATATTCAACATAAGAGATATAACAAAGGCTTGTTCTAACATCAGGTGAGCCAGAAACAAAGAGGCACAGTGAACTCTAGAAATAGAGACTCTAAAAATTTACTTATCTTTACCTACTTAGAACAACTAAGCATATAATTCAGAAAAAAAAATTAAGTCATATTTCTAAAAAGATCATGTCTTTTTAAGTATTTTTTTTAAAAAAGAAGGATTTTACTGGTATGCATTCAATATTAATACCCTCTGAATTACACTACAGAATATTGCAAGACATAATCTCTAATAAATCAATTATTTTTACCAATGTAAAAATAATACTGGTAGCAATATTCAGCTTTTAAAGTAGAAAAGTTCTCTGCTGATAAGAAGCTGTGAATAGTCAATACTTGTAAAATTTCTGAAAAAAGACCTTTCTTTTCATTGATGTTTTGGGTTTACCCAAACACTAGCAATGCATAGTTTACAGAAGAGATATCGGCATGACTACAAAATGCTGCACTGTGCTGCAGCCTATTTCTACTAAAGTGTGTTGCTGCAGCAACACAAGCTATTGCGTCTAGGCATGAAAAATTAATAATATTCATAGAAAGTCTAGAGAACCAGTGAAGTAGGGGACACAGTATTACATTTCACCTTTCTGATGCTAGAGACGGGGCAGATGAGCTAGTAGCAACTGATTTCTGACTACCCTTGTTCATTCACCTTTTCATTGCATTAGCGTGGTAATGGATTTCTGAGAAACACTCCTGTTAGAAAACAACCATTGAATTTCCAGTTGTGAATCATGGGATCACCTATGGATCTAAAACTGCAAACTGTCGGAAGTGGAAAGGCAGTAGGATTCACAGTGAGGGAGAAGCACAGTTCAAGGAAAATCTCACATTTCTGTAAATTAAATTGCCTAAGATTTAAGAAATACCGTAAAATACTATTGGAAGGATGAGAAAATATCTCACCCGACAAAAAAAATCATCTCACAGACCTGTAACTAGAGCAGTCTCACATTTTCAAGATTATAACCCATAGTTATAGTTTATAATCAATGCTATAGCAGACCAGTTCAGCAGAGTGTGAGTTTACATCTAAATGCACTCATTATCTATTTCCCTTCACATGGGAACTGTATTCTTATTTTTAAATATTAGCATTTTTAACAACTGCAGATTTTAACAAGTTATGCAAGCACAAGTGAAATAAAAAAAATAATCAGCAGTTTACACTGAATCTAAGAGAAACAAAAGCATCTAAATGGATGTTTATGTAAATGATTTCAAGACAAAATCAAAGAGAGCTCCGTTGAATTGCAGAGCATGTATTAGCTTTGTAATAGATAAGTTCTTGAGTTCATCCTATTGCCTTATGCACCTTCATCCTACTGATTTGTCTTTACATATCTTTATGTTTTTATGTTCTAAAGAAACTACAAATAGTTTGACAATACAGCTATGGATTTAAGTGAACATAAATATTGAAACAAATTTACAAGTACTATATTTGATAGGCAACAAATGCAATACTCAAAGGCTTTTTTTTTTTTTCCAGTAGATTAGAGATCTTACACCAATAGGAAATTTCTGCTTGGAGCCCTTTTTTAGTGACTGTGAGCAAACAATCAGATACTTTTTTAAAAAACTGTAATTCTTAGTCTTGAATTCATAGGAAATTTCAGTTTTAGGGAACTTCCAACTGATTTTTCCAAGAAAGGTTGGAGCAGATGATCACTAAAGTTTCTTCCACCTATGATTCAATGGTTTAATTTTTTCCCCTCTATAACTTGTCCATACATAAGACAGCAACCAGGGCTGGGCAGAAAATTAAAGAGAGCATTGATATACAGACCAATTCACTTTACAGCTCTGATTTAAGATTCTCAAACCCATCAATTTTCACATTATCTGACACAACTAATTTACCAGTCAAATAAACTGTGCTAATGAGTATTTAAAAGATTTGTACTGTTTAACTGCACTTATACAGTAATTGTGTGCTGTCATCCAATCTTCACTTAAAAAATCACATTTCTAATTGGAATGGAATTTTTTGACTAATTGGAAGAATTCTGTAATTTCTGGAAAAATTCTTCAGAATTTCTATTGCAGCTAAACCATAAAATCTTACCTATATTCTATGTGTAAAACTATCATATCACTCTTCAACGTGAACTGAATTATACCATTGGAAACTTTCTCAATGATTATCTGTTTATTTAAGTTCTAAATGAATACTCTTGTAACTAAAGATTAAATGTTATTATATTAAAATATTCTACAGATAAAAGTCAACATATTAAAAAATACATAAATTTACTCTGACTTTCTTACGGTGGTTGGGTTTCTCAGCTTATGGCTGCAGAAAAGGTTCAGAGGTCAATGAAAAATGCTGACTTTACCTGGGAACTGAAGATACGCTGTGATGAACGAGCAATATTAGCTGGTAGGCCAAAAAAGTCAGGTTTATCATCTTCTGGAAGGCTTTCAATAATATGACGATAATCCTGCATAAGAAAAGAATAAACAAAACAGAGGAAACTTTTTATTCAGCTCATAAAAATTAACAGCATGTGCGGAAAAGAATTTCATTAAGTGCACAGCACAACACAAAGACTGAAATAAGTATATAAGACATGACATATTATGGTAATCTTATTTATAGATGTCTTCATTTTTCATTTTATTTATGAGAAACTTCTTTTATATAACATTTCCACACTACAAGAGCAAAAAGCAATGCTAATTACACTGATGCCATCAAATGAAAACAAAAATATGCCAAGACTGTCCCTGAAAAGTAGGTACAATACTTCTGATGAAAACTTACAGGTAAGATTAATGACAATACAGGAAAAAAAATACTTTGGCATTTGGAATTCTAATAAGACTATAATACATATTTATAAAATTAAGAGCAAACAATACTTCACTTCTATTTAAATCTATGTAAATATTCACTCAAAGAAAGTGAAACAGTTTAGGTAAAAATAGGTTTGCATCATCACTGGATATGCAGAGTAGCATCAACAGTGGCTACAGTGTAATAGTCACTAGTGATGCTCTCTTGCACAAAACAGACAGAGGCCCTGCAGACTAAGGCAGACTAATGGTGTTGGACATCTCTTTTATTGTGATTTAAAGGCAAAAATATTTACTGTCTGAAAGTCTGGCTGCACCCTGTTGCATATGTGCCACATGCATTTTGTCTTTGCTTGCAGGAGCATGTGCTGGATATGCACAACTCACTTTAACATGGCATCTCACTTCAGAAGTAACAACAGTAGTAGCAGAACTCTACGCAAATACGGAGGAAATACTACCTGAAGACACAGAACCATAAAGTCTTACATACATAACCATATAAGATATTGAGAGATAGTAAATGCTGTGCAGGATAGGAAAAAAGATTCATCTACTTGACCATATTATCTACAAGAACAGAGACCAGCTTGGTTTATCCTTTCAGTTTTCATTTTATTTTATTTATTTTATTTCAGTTTTACATTTGAGCAGCAGAATTAACTCAGAACATTCATAGAAAATTAAAATAATGGTCATAATAAAGTAAAAAAACCCCAAACCAGACCTGAGCAGTCAGAATCCAGGTAAAGAATGCCAAATCCCAGCAATTTACTTTAACTGACATAATACTACTTATATCCATTCATATTAGAGGTCTAGTATGGAGTCCTCCATTTAGAATGCAAGTGAATCTTAATCACAGTAACAATAATAATTATATTGTGAAAGGACAGGGAGAGATCAGTTCTTTAGACTGATGAATTCCCTCTCTTTTACACTAAAGAAATACTGAAGGAGAATCAGAATCCATATTTATCACCAAATAAAATATCATATACCCTCCAGGGCCTGTCAACAGATTGTCAGAATGTTGATATATTTTGGAATAAGAAGGTATATTCAGATTTTCCTGTTTCATCCTGAAGTTGTAGGAATATTTAGCAGTCTTTCAAAAAACTACTGTTATGTTAATGTACTAGTTATATAAAAAACATAATTATATCTTTGTTATGAAGTGAACCAATTTCTTTTACTCAACTCTTCATAGCTTTGCTCCTCTGCACCACAGACCAATCAGATATCTTAAAAAAGAACAGTGAACTGACGAAGTTAATACTCCACACAAAAGAGATAATTTTCTGAAGAAACAGTTATCCTTTGGATTGTAATTTTGGTTTTCTTTGTGGAAATATTTCAAGAATAATTCTTGAAAATAAATGATTTATTAGGTGATAGAAGATGTATACCTACCAAAATACTGCAGGAATTCGGTAAAGAGATGGAACATGGGAAAGTACTCATCTTCTTGCCTCTGGCATTTAAACTGCCAATGATTTGTGAATTGAAAAGCTGCTCCAAGTAGGACCGAAGAACTCTCATATCAAAGTAATTATCTACACGACCTCCATAAATTGCATTTTCAAACAAGCCATGAACGAATTCCCACTGAAAATCTTTGGAATCTATGAATTAATTAATTAGCATTAGTTTTGTATCACTGAATAGCACTGCATTATAAGCATTTCTTCTTGTCACTGCATTTCTTCGGGGCAATAAAAAGAGATGAACACATCAAATAATTAATTTTTAATTGTTGTTCTATATGACCAAATAGTAAAAGCTGCAGAAACTTGCTAGAGTTTGTAAATATTTGTCATTGAAAAAACGAACTCTTATTGTGTTGCAAATGAAGTACTAGAAATTTTGCTTTAGACTCCAAGTGCTTTTTGAACTAATTGGTTATATGCATTTCAGAAATTACACTATTAAAACTTTAATTTTGTGATCCTTTGTCATAAATATAATTTCATACATTATTTTCTACCACGGTACCATCTGATCTCATAATATAAATTGACTGATTAAACCAAAAGCATATCATGGTCCAAATAGGTAAGATTAGAAGAAATGACATATTTTAAGCACAAAGAGGTCCAGGAGAGATACTTTGCAAATCATTATGAATCACACAACACAGCACATAAATTTAAGCATGTTAATAATAATTTCCTGGTCAGATTGATGTTGCGTTACTCTGACCCAGCTATATCCCACAAGTTCAAAATAACTTATTTTTCCTCCATTCTATCATAGCTGCCCAAAATAACTACATGGGACAATGATCTTCTTGAATCCTGTAGCTTTCATGTGGAGGTGAAAGCTTGATCAGAAAGGTACTCCCTAAAGTCCCTTGAAAGAGAGAAGTGGCGAGTACTTTAAGTGGGGGTTTACTGGTGGTAACTGTTGTTTCCTAATGCTTCAATCATTCCTTCATAAGAAAAGATATTTTTACAGTAATAATTAATTATTATCATTGACAGTTAACGATTCAATCTCTTTACCTCGCTGTGTGGTTCAAGTATGCACAAGTTAAGGCCTAATTTCAGAAGTAATAACCATAAATCATCTCTACGTATCAGTTCCTAACTTTACTTTGAAATTGTACAAAATGCAAGGAGTTAAAAAAATACCTTTATCATATTAACTAGTATTAGAAATTCCCACACTGGTTAACAGAACAATGAACTGTGGTCTATCTAATACTGCATTTCAAGATTTAAGAATGCTATCATATTCAATTGATTTATTCAGTATTTAGGGGAACTCACACTGGTAAGGAATGGAGACACCAGATTTCATCTTACAGGCAGCCCTGAATTTCCTCTTTCTTCCTCTGGATTCAAGAAGCTGAGCAGCATACTCCCTTGCTACCAAGAATTACTGGTTTCTCCAAAAATGGTTTCACCAAAAATGGATTTATGATTCACCCTGTTTTTCTAGTTTTGCCTACTGATGATGAGCTCTACAGCATTTCCACTTTTATATGAGTGTTATAGAAAGATAAAGCTCTTCATGCAACATCCCTACTAATGGGGCTTTCCTTATGAGGTGACTTACCCTCAAAGAGTCTGTCAATAATGTCAAAACCAGCACGCAGATCAGACAAAGAAAATTCATAAAACTTGGTCCAACCCTACCATGAAAAGAAATCCAAAGAATTTAATTAATCACACAATGATGATCATGAAGTAAGATACCAGTATCATGTGGTTACTGAAAGCTGTATAATACTTAGTGAAAAAAGAAACAACCTGTGTCCTCTAAAGTGCATTTTTTGAAACATTCAATAGAGGTTGTATAAAAAAAATCAGTTGTAACAGAGCATTTAATTTTATAAACTTACAAAATTTCCTATCAATATTTACTTCAACTAAAACTTGCTGACATCTGTGACTAGATCATGCATTGAATTACAACTTTTTATTTCTGAGAGCCTTTTTGAATTTCAGTATACAGACAGTATTTTCATAAATAGGACTGATTCTTCAAACATAGTCTTTAATATACTCTCATCACCTTAATTCACATCATTTCTTGTCTGACCAAAAAAATTATCAACTACTGCTACTATTACCATAAAAATGCTGACCACCATATGCATATTTGAATCATTTGCAGTTTGTACCTCCTTCTTGTTCTTGGGGCATTAGTCTGCATGTAGCAGAAATGCATACTACATATGTAATTTTCACAAAAAGCTTTCAGTGTAAATGGATAAGTATAAGTAAATACTGTCATATGACAAATCATTTCGTAAATCCAGATCTCAAAGGCATGTCCTATTGCTCTATCTTTTTATGGTGTACTTTGCATATGGATGATATCATAGCAACAGTGCAAATGATTCATGATGAGAAATGCAAATGTGTCAGCAACATGCAATGTCCAGTGAGATGAATACAGCCTGAGGTCAAGACTGCAGCTGCTCCACAGATCACAAAAAACTGTCAGCCAGCCACCCTGAAGGTCATATTCTGGAAAGAAGCTCCTAACAGTATCCATGGTGGGGTTTTTTGACAGATCTGTACATGAATCCAAAACAACTCAAAATTCATTATAAAATACAAGAGCTGCTACCTGAGATTAACTACAGTGCATCAATGTTAAAAACTAGTAATCTTGACTTATAAATGCATCACTGTCTACACATTTGAGCAGCAGAATTAAAGAGAGCACAAATCCTATCTTGTGTTACTCGAAAAACTGGTGCCAAATGAATGTGAATTTGAACATGAACAAAGGAGAATTCATGTGTAAGTTTCATACTTTAAATATTTTCACCCATTGTACTTCTTGAACACCATGTTCAAAAGCCTGTTACTGCAAAAGGCAAACCACCTTAAAAAAATCACAAAGGCAAAACTAGCAAAAAACTCTCAAACATTCCAGACTATGCCAGATCAAATCCTTCAGATGACAGCGTAATTTCATATCTGGTCTAAACAGAATGAAATAAACAAGACATAAAGCAGTTTGCTGTTTGGTGGTTTTTTCTGGTCTGTTTAATTGAAGCATCTTGCAGCCAGAAAAAAAAACGTTCCCTTTAATCAAAATTTAGCTACGGAAAAAACATATCTCTGAAAATCATTATAATCCTAGCAAGAAATTAATTATTTTCCCTGTTCTTACTTCTCCTTGAAGGAGTTTTTAGGAAGAAAGTGTAGACAATGTCATCTCCTCCTTCCCTCCAGTGTCTCTCTTCTCATGTCTTCCATTCAATTGTGTTTCATATTTTTCCCTGTCCCATGCAAACAGGATTCACAGAATATTTTCCACACTTCTGTAGCAGTATCACTTAGCACATGAATCACAAAATAACCCCATGCAGGCAGAAGAAATCTTCAGAGGGACAGAAACTGAGGTTACCAGGATCTTATTTTGCAATGAGCTCAGAGACACTAAAGGCAGGCACCAGAAACATCCAACATCCATTTCTCATTTCTGAATCTGACCTAACATATACATGATGAAAATACTTCCAAGTAAAAAAGCTAATAAATGGGGCAATTTTTCTAAAAGATAGCAAATAAAATATTACCTGAGGGATATAATTTCTTCTTTCTTGGCACACAGCATGAAACCATGCTAAACAAAAGAGAGAATGTGCTCTAGACAAATTTCCCTTTTTGTTGATTTGCTCTGGTGTCCAAGATTCATAAGTTCGCAAGAGATTTTTTTTGAGGCCTGGAGGTGCCTGCATTGGAAGGAAAAACACCGTTCTAGACAGAAAACCTGGTATTTTATGTGCTATTTTCTTAGATTATAATCTGAAATTTGTAACTTAATGAAACGACAAACAGTACTTAATAGAATAAAATTTAACAAGAAAAGAAATGTTTGCAATAAATGGCCTAACAACAGAATGACTCTATAGTGAAAATAACTTCAACATACTGAAGGAAATGGTCACCAGATAACCAGGACCAACTCCTAGGACTGCACTACACTAAAAGAACTTAGTGAAAGCATAGTCTTTATCAAAACACATCAGCATAAAGTAAATTCAATTGTTTTCAACCCAAAGAACTTCTTGTCGGATTTTACAACCTCAACGACCAATTACTTCTGTGATGTGATGAATGCCAAATTGCTTTATGCCATCCCCACACTCTGTTTGCTATCACATAAATATGGTATATATGTATGATAAAATGCCAGTTCTCAGACTCAGTGGTAGGTAATGTTCACAAACACTAGACATTACTGCATTTAAGGTGTAGGTAGTAACTGAAATTACAGTGCTTAAAAGTAAAAACAACTGGATACTCGGCCATTCTCAAATTGTTTGCAAGTCTGAAAGCAAACATAAATTTTAAAGATATTTAAATTAAAATTTTGTGTTTCTAAAAATATTCATTGTTCTTTCTTTTGAAAAATGGCTGTTAGTATTTCCATAAGATTACTATTGCTGCTTCTGACAAGTAAATGCAAAATATTGTAGTAAATTGACTTTTTTAAAAATATCTGTATTTGTAACATTCTACATACATTGGAACATACTACAACCATATATGAATCAAATATCATTTGCCAAGTCATTGCCTATCATTGTTCTTTCACAGTAACAAAATATTTACTGCAATGGGAAAGGAAACAAAATTATTTGAAATATGGCATTTGTGCAAAGTTCTAATTATTCCAAAGACAGTGGAATGACTAACACAGTCCTGCAGTTTCTGTACCATTGAAGACCTCAATATAAGCAATAAGGTATTGCAAACACTTTAAAATACCTGCAGTCAATGTAAAAGTTTAACTATTTCAGCTTCTTGAAAGTCAGCAACATTGGGCTCTAAAAGGTCAAAGTTTCCTAGATTAGCTGCAGGCAAAATCTCCACACTACATTATGAATGGAAGACTTAGGAGCATTCTTACTAATGATTTCCATAATGGAATTACTGCTTAAGTGCCTTCATGATTAGATACTTTCCAATCAGTGGAGGAACATGGTCCCAGTTATTCCTTAAGCTGAGCCATTTCAAATGCAAAGCTCTCAATTTTGAGTAAAGGCTTTTAACTGTACGTTCTGCTGAATGGGAGGAGAGTCATTTTTGTTGAAAGAGTCCAGTGAATATAAAGCTACAGGGCCAAAAAAGAAATTAAGGAAGAGAAAGTGGGATCCTGTGATCTTCAAACAAGGACACTCATCAAGGAGAAATTCCTTGTTTTCCATCAATGTAACAACACCTGTGTAGATTTTTGGTTTTAAGAAAAACTGAATAAATGCACAGAATTAGGAGCACAAAAGAGTACAACTACTTCTTCTATGTAAACTTATTTTCAGTTCACACTTTCAATTGGAAAAATCATCTAGGAAAAAATCATCTTTCAAGGTAAACTCATATTTTTTTATATTACATGTAATTGAAATATAAGGTAAAACCAGTTACTCTATCTAAACATATAGTTTGCTATACATCAAGGTTCATTCAATGTAAGAATCAAATAAAAGCTTTCCGAACAGATCTTACTTCATAAGTTATTTTCAGACTTGACTGAAGCAAAATCGGAGTAAATTTTGGATGAACTTCCGTAGTAAGCCAAAGACGAAAGTTTGGTTGAGGATGTAATGTATTCAGTTCCTATAAAAGAGATGTTATATATTGAAATAGGCTTTGAGGTGATTGGGGTTTTTTATATATAGAACAGTATTTACAAAATTATAATACCCTCGATTAGAAAGTTAGGTTTACCTAAGAAATTGACAGTTGCTTATACACATAAGGTTAGAGCTCAAGATGTGTTACCTCCACACATTCTATATTATTGCTGTGCTCAAATCTGAAGTTCATCCTAGCTGTATCAAAATATTTGCACCTTTCTCTTAGATACTAAATGCAGGAGACTAAATTCTACAAAAATATAGAGCAGTTCTTTACTTCTTTCAAGTACAATAACACCAGAAGGCTACATCAAAAGTGATGAAGGCTTGCAATGTGGGCTGCATATCAACAACAGATCTCAATGACTTCCAACACCCGTATAGCTATATTAATTTCTTTTTCTTTAAGTGTGTGTTGTGTGAGCCCTTCATGTATCATGATTCACAGAAAACTGAAGATTAGAAAATTGACTTCTAAGAGAAATACTGTCAAAAGTTATTTCAAATATAAAGGCTTCACAAAAATATATAATTATTGGATATATGGAAACACACTGCTGGGTGCTTTACGCTCAGTTGAAACCCACACATTTGCCATCAAAGACACCAAAGCTGCCTGACAAGTGGTTTCAGAACAAAGCCAACAGTTTTGTGTATGTGTGCTGGAAGAAACACAGCTCAGAAACCTCTTAAAAGACTTTCTCACAAACCATTCATTCTGATAATATCTAGAGCATAATTACTATCATTTTGTTTTCAGGGCTTTTAGTAAAGAAAAACATCGGAAAACTCCTTACTTGTTCAGCTATTTAAGCAAAATGACAACTATAACTGGTACATAGTATAATGGAATTGTGAAGCTTGGAAGGAACCACCAGAGACTGCCTAGCCCAACTATGTGCTCAAAGCAGAGCCAGATACAAGTTGTCCAGACCTGTAGCCAGTCAGGTTTTCAGTATTACCAAGGATGGAGACTCTGCAGCTTCTCTGGGCAACCTGTTCCAGTGTTTGACCACCCTCACATTAAAATAAGTTTTATCATATGTTTAAATAGTATTTCCTGTATTTTAGTTTGTGCCCAAGGTCTCTTGTCCTGTTATGGGACACCACCATGGGACATCACTCAGTCTCCTTTACTCTTTCCCATCAGCCGATACACAAAATACTAAGACTCCTTCTGAGGCTTCACTTTCCCAGGCCCAACAGTCCCAGCTCTCTCAGTTTCTCTTTGGATGATAAATCCTCCAGTTCCTTCAGCACCTTTGCAGCCCTTTACTGAACTGGTTCCAGTATGCTCATGTCTCTCTTGCATTGGCTAGCCAAGCAGTGGACACAGAACTCCGGGTGTGTCTCACCAGTGCTGAGTAGAGGGGAAGGACGACCTCCCTCCACCTGCTGGCAACACTCTGCCTAAAACAGCCCAGGATGCCAGTAGTCTTTGCTGCAAAGTCACTTTGCTGGCTTATGGCCCCCTTCTTACCCACCAGGACTCTCAGATCTTTTCTGCCAAACTGCTTTTCAGACAGTTTGTCCCCAGACTGTTTGCGTGGCTGGAGTTACTCCTTCTCATGGGAAGCACTTGCCATTTCCCTTTGCTGAACTTCACAAGGTTCTTGTCAGCCTACTTTTCCAGTCTACCAAGGTCCTTTTGAATGAAAGTACACTCATCCATTACATCAATCATTTCCCTCAGATTTTTTTATCATCTCTGCTTGCTGAAGATGCACTTAGTTCCATTATTCAACTCATGAATTAGTATGTTAAACAGTGTTGGCGAAAGCATCAATGCCTAGAGCACTGATGACTGGCCTCCAACCTGATTTTTTGATGCTGAAGGTAACACTTTGAGTAACACAATTGGCCAGTTTTCAATCTACCTCACTGTGCTACCCTCGAATCCATATTCAAAGACTGTGAGAACTGAATTTCTGTACCTGGATGGAACCGACTTAGGAATATGCAGCAGTCTCTTAAGAGGATGTTCAAATGTAAGAATTACATAGCCTCGCACTTGCTAATGGTATGCAAAACAGGCAAGGGGATGTGCAGAGTCAAACATCAGCAAATCTTAGTCTATGTTAAGCTCAGCAAGAAGTTTAACACATGCAGTATTATGTTCATGTAAAAAGAATAAGACCCTCCTGACACATATACATATTTTAATACTTATAAGATCTGAAATTTTGTATTCAGCAAGGAGATTACAAACATTTCATTATTGTAGACTGCCTCGTTCAGACTACATGACACACATCAGTGTTATCTTGCTTTGCCTTTCCTTTTTTTCAGAATGGATTATAGGAACGCTGAAGGTACATGCCCCCATGATTACTGCTAGACAGATTGACAGACTCTAAGCTCACATGCATGGACTACACTTTACAAAAATCATTGAAAACTGGAAAATTGAGACTGTAGCAACTGTTGAAGGAATTCCATTATTTTCTTCTAACTTTATTTGTTTTGAGGATTTCATGGTGATGTACATGTAAAGTTTATCATATAAAATCAATTTTAGTTAGCAAGTTAGTGATTTTATATGCCATAAGTGTGTGTTTCTATAAAATATGAGACATTTTAATTTCAAATTAGCAAAAATCTCCTAGTGACTCAGCCTAAGTCTGCACTTCAAAAAAAAAAGAACTACTAAAAAGAAAGCCCTAGAACTAAGGGGAAAAGAATTAAATTCAAGTACATATAGATTCATAGTTCATGAAAAAACATGGGCAGTATCCCATAAAATACCAGAAGTCCTAACTGGAGCATTTTCTCCTCATTGTGGTAGAAATACTCTACATGGTATGAAAATTAAAGCCCTCACACAAAGAAAGGAGCTGCTTAGATCTGAAGCAGTTTACCTTATTCATGACTGAGAAAACCACAAAAGCATATTTTTCAACTGCAGTTTTAAACATCACCATGGAAATGCCTGAAGTGCTTCAGAAATGCTGCATGCGAATTTTGTCTGGTTTCCCGTATCATCTTCTCTATTCACCCTCACCTTCTCCAATACAGGAAGCCAAGATGTAACAAGATGCAGGTTCTTCAAACACAGCCATTCTCCATTCTGAGCACATTCTCTTAAAGTTTGAATGGCCAGGTCAGCTTGGCCCTGGCCCATGGCGATCTGAAATGGCAGACACAGTTGTATCTAGAATCTCTCATACCTCATTTAACAGTTAAATACAAAATTGTATTTAGGATACATATGTTAAAAAAAAGAGTGCTAAAAATAACCAGAAATTTTTCTAATGTGATAGGTTACTAAAGTAGGGAAAAGATTAAGGGAAACAAGTTTTTCTTTGCAACTTATCTAGCCAGTTTCTATACAAGCAACATTACCTAGTCTTTTAATGGAAAAAGACCCATACATCACTTGGTGATGGTGATTGTATTCCCTGGGAATTCAAAAAGTAATTTAAATATCAATGACTAAACTGCATTACTGCAGAACTGCAAAAATAAGAGATAAATGAGAATTAAGTTTCTTTTGACTGCAAGTTAGGAGTACTTCCTTTGAAGAGAAATACTCAATTTTATATTAAGATGAGTGAAAAACTAAGGCTGCTCTCTTTTCAGCTGGGATATTTGAATAGTTTAACATATTTCTTCACTTTTTATAGTACCATATTAGTTCTACCTTACAATCTATTTGGAAGATAGACATAACAAAAAACCTTGAACTAAACAAGTTGAAAATAAAGAAGTCTTAGCCAATGTGAAAAGTCTTATCTTGGCATTATGATTCTCTGACTAAGCAGAACTGAGCATAACATCTTAAAATAATTGAAAATAGCCAAAAGAAGATAACTGCAAGTCACTAGCAATATAGGAGCAGACAGCACAAATTTAGCACTCTGTTCTTTATCCCACGTAAGAAATAAATCAACAGAGAAGAAAATTCTGTTTTATGTTCTATTCAAATGACATGAGAAAGTGTAGGAAAAAAAAAATTCTCATTAGTATAACAACTTTCAGATAATTTAGCTTTGAGTCCTGATTCTTAATTGAATACCATACTATGCTATATTTTGAAAGTCCAACATATAAAGGACATTTAGAGATAAACATGAAAATCCATGTAGCAGAGTAAGAAATATGCATTCTGCAATGTTCACAGCTAGATAAGATAGCAGTAGGATCTAAATATTTACAGTTTGATGGGAAAAAATATATCAGTTTATGTTCCAAGAAAGGAACAATTCCAAGGACTATGTAAAAGCAACATTAACTTGACATTTTCCATTTCTATGCTAACAAGTGATCAGCTAGATAACAACTACCCTCCCCTTAATATGTCAAATGACAGAAGGAAATAATATTTTACAGGAAGTTATAAAGCATATTGGTACTGTGTATTGGGAATATTAGGAAACCACTTTATTCATACACTAATTTGAACTGGAATGGATTCTGGAAGGTACCTAGTCCAATTCCCTGCTCACAGTAGGGTCAGGTACGAAACATCAAATCAGGAGCTAAGGGCTTTGCCCAGTGGATTCTTGGGCAACTTCAAGGATGTAAAATGTCTCAAAATATTTTACAGAATTTCACAAAACACCTAAATATTCACAAACACTGAACACCTGATTTATGTTTTCTGTTAAACAGAGAAATGTGCAAATCCTATAAGCAGAGGAAATGATGAAGTCTAATTTTTAGTGGGTTTTGTTTATTTTAATTACTTCACACTAAAAAAGATAATGCTGCAGCACATATAACAATTCTCAGTCTCTTTTGTTCTTTATCCATCCACCTTCTCTTTTTTTCCTTCTCCACACTGGAGGAACATCTCTCGTTTGGGTTCTGCATCTGTGAACATGACTAATTGTGTGTCTCTTCTCCAGCCTATTTTGCCAGTGGAATGAGAAGATAGTGTCAACACAGGTGGGAACAACAAAACACCACAGACACCAAACAATGATTTTACTTACTAACTTCTTTGGAAAACGAAGTAATAGAGATATTACTACAGCAAAATTTTACAGATTGTGGTTTTTAATCACTTATCTAAGACTGACCTGATGGTAGCACTCAGTATTTCTTTCAACACTGGCAAGTTCCTGTAATTCTTGAGAAGGATCAGCACCAGGAGAAATTATTATCAAAATGGGCTCAATTTCCAGTGTCTCTTTATACAGACGTTTCATATTCAGAGGTGATGGAGATAATTCCTTTATTCCTATAATTAGAATTATTATGGAAATAAAGTGACTACACATGATGGAGTGTTTCATTATCCATTTTAGAGTTCATCTGGCTGTCAAGAGTTCTGTTCAGCAGACACCATAAAACTGGTTTTAAAATGAAGCAAAAGTCCTTACAGCATGCAGGTAGGCATAACGCACCCCATATTGAGAAGAAAAATATTTCTGGATTTCCAGCTTGACAAACTGCAGTCTTTATTTGGAGTGTAGTCTTGATGAAAACATACAAAAAGAGGAGTGGAATGAGAAGCTATGCTGTTTGCTAAAACTGTATGTCCACATGCAGACTTTCTCTCCTTACTGCCCTGAGAGCCTTAATTATTCCACTTACATGGCTGTTGGTATTATGATTACTTACATCTATTATTTGTTTTAATATATAATTTAAATGTCTAGAACGTTGACCTAGTATAGGCAAGGTATTCATATATGAGCCCAAAGATACATATATAAGCGTATCATAAATGAAATACAGTTAACCATATATTTTCAAGCATCTTTAGACCAGCATTTAACCAGCGAACCATTGGGTGCAATAAGAAATCACAACATACAGTAAGATATAAGAGCCCAAATCAGAGACATCTATGCCACAACTACTAAAAGATGCAACATAGACTTTCTTGAAGATGCAGTCTGTTTTCAGGCTTGAGCTATTATATGTTGCACATGGAACAATGCTATATAATTTGTACCATGGAATCACGGAACAGTTTGTATTGGGACCTCAAAGATCATCTTGTTCCAACCCCTGCCATGGGCACGGGCACTTTCCACTAGACCAGGTTGCTCAGAGCCCTGTCTAGCCTGGCTTGAACACATCCAGGGATGGGGCATCCAAAATTTCTCTGGGTAATCTGTTCCTGTGCTTCACTACCCTCACAGGAAAGAATTTCATCTTAATATTGAATCTAAATCTACTCTCTTGCAGTTTGAGTCATTCCCCCTATACTAGTCCTGCTACTACATGCTATTGTAGAAAGCACACCTCCAGTTTTCTTGTGGGCCCCATAAAGTACTGAAAGGCTGTTAACATTTCTGTATAGCATGTAAAATAAAGAAGTAAGTGTGCTTCAGGTATTACAAAATACAATAGTAGAAAATTCTTATGAACCTTGTCTTCAAATGAAATTCTCCCACTCTCTCTTCATCCATAAATTTCAAAATATAGGTAAAAGTGAGAAAAGAAAAAAAAATGTCTGGATAAAACAGAATTGAAAGGCTTTCTTGTATGATATTACAGCTCTTTTGGAATTCATTTTTTCTCACAGGAAAGCAGCCAAATGAGACTGGAAACTTAATGGCTTCCTTTAGAACTATGTGAAACAGTTTGTTTAAGTTGTTTAAGGGCAAGGACACTGAAAAAGACATGATAGAAAAAAAAAAGAAAAAATATTCATACAAGTGTGACATCTTTTATTGGTTAGAAAGTGCTGGTCAGGATTTTGCCAATCTCACTGATATGCATGGAAAATCTGTGGATGATTTGTGGATGATTTACTGGTTTTGAAAATCCAAATGGAGTCATTGGTATTCTGCCTTCCTTGGTGAGGCTGTAGTTTCATTCACCAAAAACATTCCCTTGTGCAGTGTTCCTCCAAGGAACTGGTCCCAACACAAGTAATTTATGTAATACATTAAGATTTGGAAGACAGTAAGCAAGCAAATAAATTTACTCTGCATTCAGGTCTCTGCTAGTTTTTGAGCCACACACATTGCAGATCACTCCTGCCATTTGAGATCAATAGGCAGAGACACTGTCCATGGCCCATGACTGACACATGGGCCACAGCACCATGACCAAAGTACCCTCTCTTTCTACTTATAATGTTTGACAGAGAAGCTATACATTAATGCTGAAAATCCCAGGCTGGGTGGCAGATATTGAGCCAATTCTGAGCAATAAATAATGTCCACAGAAAGCATAAGGGAGTAAGAAAAAGTGACTTTTAAAACACCATGTCCCACCCCAATGAGACAATTCTGAGCAATAAATAATGTCCACAGAAAGCATAAGGGAGTAAGAAAAAGTGACTTTTAAAACACCATGTCCCACCCCAATGAGACACTCAAAACTGCTAAAAACTGAAGGAAGGTTTTTGTGTGCTGTACTGCAATATTAAGATTCTGTGGCCTATAGGTTTCAAACTCTGGATATAATAGACTTGAGAGAGGAAACTGACTGACTAGAACAAATAGACAACCGTAGCATTGAACCACTCTAAATCATGTGTATTTTTAAACAGACAGTACAAAGTATTACAGACCAAGAGTTAGACAAAAATTACTGATACTAATTAAATAATCTTTTAGACTCAATTTATAAAATCTCAAACCTAATGGTCTTTAGATGGTAAATTACATAAAATAATATTTATGGAAAATGTGAATCTTAAGGAGAGTGCTGCAGTATAAAACTTAGAGAAAACCAGTTATCTTCCTTTCTTAATTACTCCAGTGCTCAAGAATTAATTAAAAGAATTTGGCACATCTTTATATTATATTTTCAATCACTGTGCAGAATAAACCAAACCATTTTAAATGCACTTTTAAGAATATTTTACAAGAACAAAATCAGCAAAGTCATTTAGAGCATATTTTCACAGGCTAAAACTTTTGGATTCCATAAGAACTATAAAATAAAAGAGAAACATAGGACAAAAAAGCTATTTAATTGTTGTGCACAAATACCTGGTGAAAAATTAACTTACCTAGGGTTTTACATGCAAAAAGAGCCATGGTACTCTGTAGTCTGTCTGGTCTGACAGCCTGGATCACAAGTACCTTAAAATAAAATATATTCAGAGGAGATAAAACTATATAGGGACAATTTAAAATACAAGACTCTTCTAAGAAGGATGAATTCTTTGAATTTATCTTCAGAACAAAGCTAATTTCCCTGAATATATAGAGCTATCTGATCATTCCTTTCCAAGATAATCTACTGCAATTGTTCTTTTGTGAGTAGCTTGTTCTATCAATAGAATCAGAAGATAGATCTATACGTAATGTCCATTTGTATGCTAAAAACTTTTCTACAATGTTTTAAAAGCAAAGTAGCTATGTGGGTAGCTAGAATGACAGAAAGTACACTTAGCTTTATACTAGTATCTACATTCTATGCACATATATAGGCAGCAATGTCCTACTTGGAATAGTAATATTTCTGGTTTCAGGTCAAACTATTTTATGAGTGGCCCATCAATCTAACAATTAATGCAGTTTCAATATATTTCATAAACAGAAACATTCTTAATACTTTCTGTACAAGAAACAAGATAGACTGATCATTCCAGATTTACTTTCCTATAAATGCAGACATTTTCTGACAACACACTGCACCCATAAGAAGTGCTCTCCAGTATTTCATTGAATCAAATATGACTCAGACAATTCCTTTCCAAAATGGTTTGCTCCTAAATTCCATGCATGCTATTTTAGAAATTTTCCTCCTCCACAAAAAACTCCAAATAGACAGTAGCTAAGAGCCAATCAACATTAAACTATATTTTCTATCCTTCACTCCACCCTTTCTCTGGATATTTTAATGTAAAGTAACTTCAAAAGAAAAATGACAGCATTATTTGAAAGTAACATCTTTTTTTCCATAAACACAGAAGTGATTATATTTTTCTCTTCCAGTGGAAAAGGACCCTCAGAGGTTGAGGAAGGATCTTGCCTTTCCCATATTCTTGGTGCCTTCTTTATCACCAGGTTTTCAGAAGTCATTTTTCATGAATTCTAAAGAACCAAAGGCTGCTTCTGAATTTTGTGTCAGATATGTGAGTTTGCACATTCAGTGATGAAGTAAGATGCTCAACAAGCTGACACATCCAGTAGTAAGAAAGCAACCATGAAAGAATTTTAATACCTATTCATGAAATTAATTCTGTATATTTCTAAAGAACTTGTTATCTTAGAGGGTATATGCAGTTGCAGTGAATATATCTACACTAAAAAGAGTCAGATAACAGTGAAATAATATGCACTGTAGTAAAAAAATACATAATTCTTAGATTAAAAAAATGAGTTAAACTATAAGACAATATAGATACTGTCTATATCTGAACTGAATTGAATTATAAGGCTCATAATTCAACCAGGTCTGGATGTAAATTTTACTTTCACTGCTGAGCTCATAGTTAATATTAGGAATGGAAAGATTACCTGCTGAAACAAGGAAATTCTTTTTACAATAGGAGATGGAAAGTCTTGTTCACAAGTAGAGCTCTGAGAAAAAGTGCGCCACAAACTTTCATCTTCAAAGCAAAGTGTCTGATAGAGACCTGGGAGAGAAACCTACAAAACAAATACTGTAGATTTAACTGTAAAGAAGAAAAGCCATTTGGACATCATATATTTTAATTAATTTCCAAATATCACTATGACCACTGCTGTGCAAATCACAAAATTCCATTTTATCCTTGGAGTTAGAGAAGAAAACAGCACATTTTAAAATTAACCACTTGTTTACCTATTCCCTGGAAAGATTAAATCTATATTTGCACTATAATTTTAGTTTTAAACCTTAAGGTTCTTTGATTTTAAACTTTGGGCTTTACCTCTAAGCCCTTTCTAGATGATGATCTGCTATCTGCTGTCAGTAATGGTTTGCTATCAGTGCATGCAACTGATTCACTCAGTTATTCAATTTCTGTTTGTTTGTTTAAACCTCTAACTATTATGCTTGCCACACCATTATTGTGATTTTTCCTGATTCCTGGTTGAAGAGAAATTAAATAGTGATCTCTGGGTTTAGCAAAAAAAGTCCTTACCAAAGACCAGTCAAGTTTTTTTTTTCTCTTGCTGCTGACCTACATGCAGGAGGAGAAGAGGCTAAGACAGAATTTCAGGACTAGCATTTTCCTTTAGTTTCCTTCAGGATCAGAGGACTTCAACATTGACTGCAGTAGCAGGAATCAATGCAAGAAAGAGTTTTTGTTTCAGTTCAATCTTAGCAATCACAAACTCTGAAACACCTATAAAGATGTACAGAGAAATCTGACGAGGAGAATATTAATTTCTGAATTAACAGTTTATGGCTTTTAATACAATATGAAGTTATTTGTGAAAATCATTACATAAGTGAAATCTACAACTAAATACTGTTTGCAGTTTTTCTTCTATCTTCCTATCTATAAAAATTGTGGAACTTGGATAGAATTACAGCATTTTCTAATCTCAGTAAGATGACAAGTTCATTCATATTGAAATTCTTTGTTAGATGGGGTAGAAATGTTTATGAAAAAGGCTCAGAAAAATTAGATTAAAATAAAACCAAAAAACATTTTTTTTTGAGGTGACTATATATTAAGATATGGTTTCTGGACAATATAATAAACAACTTAAAACAACAAAATCTTTTGATCTGACAAATACATATCCGAGTATTCAAGTCCAAATTGCTATCTGCCAAAACCAAAGTTCTTTAAATTTAAATTCAACAGACCACATGATGTATACCTTCAAAGATGCTACTGCCCAGACTCGGTCCTGTTCTATCCAAGAGGGAATCTGGTCACGAGCACTTCTTTGTGAATCCTTACGGAAGCAAGTTACATCACACACGTTAAGTTACACAAATTTTTATGAAACACTATATTCAGTAATAAGGTTGTGAAACCCATGGTTTTTTAACAAAAACATTCACAACAGCAATCTTTCTGTGGTCTTTTGCTAAGATATGGCATAACAAAAAAGTTATCAAAATATTTAAATATGAGACATGCTACTCACATTAACACTTGCTTAGCTACTTGAGCCTGAAAATACCATTTGGAGTATCCTTATGACACGCTCAATTCTAAGCAATTTTTTTACTAAAAACAAGTGACACAAATGATTGGCTATCTGCACAGGCACTCTGAGAAATTGACTTCAAAAAAACAACTCCACTGCACATATTTACAATCATGAAGATGATTTTTCACAAAAAGGGCACAACACCACTTTTGAACATCTCCGCACTGGTAATTTGGCCACAGCTCTTTTTTTCTGCTCTTTAGATGTTTGGCATGGAGGAAATTCTAAGCATGAACAACACTGCTTAAGCTCCAGTGGAATTTCTGCATTCACTAGATCATCTGTTATCAAAAGATCTGACAGTACACATTAACCAGTCTGAGTCTGCATGGAAATGTATTTGGATCTCTCAAGGAGTGAGTAACTTCAAGAGTAATCTTAAATGCTCAGCAGAGAAAAACAGAAACTTTCTCATGCAAGGGTATCTCAGCCATAAGTTACAAAGTCCAAGAAAGAGCAAAACTAGGAAATTTGGAAGCGATTGTAGGAATGAGTTTGACATGGGTCTGCAGTACACATTCCATTTGGGCTGAAGGATACGCACAAACAATTTTTCCAAAATCTACGGATTGTGTGTTAGGTGGGGTAGAGCTAAGACTGGTATTAAATTCCACTATACAATCAGATCTCACATGCCTTGAAAATGGTCTACAGCAAGACATATTTGATAATCACTCAGTTCACAGACATTTAATTGAATTACAATGACTCCAGAGGGATGAAGGGGGACTTCTGCAGTCACACTGAAATGCAAAGCCTGTAGTAGAGCTATCTAATGGCTAGGGAAACTGGATTTCAAGGATCATTTTAGCAACCAGCTGCCTGAGAAAATCTGAGTAATATATTATATTTTAAATTACTTGCCACTTCTACCAGCATGCATAGGAACACAGTTGCTCTCATGAATATTCTAAAATCAAGGTACTCAAACAGGTCACGTCTTGTACCACTCAATGTACAAGATAGCCTGAGAGATATTTAAACAAGGCTATAGGTTAAAAGCAGTCATGAATGATGAAAAATGCAGCTGGGCCTGAAAGAGGAAAAGAGCAAAAAAGGCAAAACAGAAGGCAAAGTCTGAGTTGATGATTCCTGACTCTGCTCAAGCTTCCTAAAGACACCTTTCAAAACCTTTGTCAAAATATATGGCTCAAAGAAGGACTATAATGGCCAAGATTATGGAAAGTTTAGCTTTATTCTCTACCCTTTCCTACTGGAATGTTATGTTAATAGTACACAGATTCAACAGAACTGAAAGACAATTAGTAAACTACAGCATGCTTGGTTGGGCATGCGAAGAAAGCTTCACAAGCTTGCTCAGTTACCTAGGAAAACATAAAGTACATCACCAGATGTAGAACCCTTGATGCTGAGTAAAAAGGCAACTCAGAGCTAGCAAAGTGTGTGGACAATTTCACTAATCCATATGAAAGTACAAATCATACATGACCCTGGGAAAAGGACAGATTCAGAAATACTGATTTTAGTTACAGAAGAGGGCTGAAAACCTCCTCAACATGCAATTTCAAATTGTCATCCTGGAAAGCAAAAAATAAAAGAAAACATGCAACAAAGGCAAAAAGTTATTCATATTAGAAAACTACTTGCCATGTTTAAAATTTTTAAAATAAATTTATATCTTTATATTACTACATAAAAAGTTAATATTTTCTTTCATGTTTGAATACAATTAATTAAACAACATAGCAAGAATACAACTTTAACTTTTCAGGACTAAAATAAATGTTCCTTATTTCAAAATACGAAAATAAATGTAGCTTACTGATTTTCTGATGGTGTCTCCAATGATCACACCTGTAAAAGTCTCCCATTCCTGGGGGGGAATAAATGAACAACTCAAGTAAGTCACAAGACACCTTTGAGGACAAACATTAATATGTAGTAGCATGTAGGCAGGGAGATAAACAAATTAAATCCGAGATTGTGAAAGAGTTCCAAGATGTTTTTTAAATGCTAGGTGATGCTACCAGAATGTAATTCCTTTCACAGAATCCAAGCTAAGTAGCTGAGTGCTTTATAAGATAAAGAAGCAAAGGGGAAGATCTACATTTTCTCAGCAGCCACAGTTCCTACCCACACCGCCCACCTACAGACTCTCAGGAAGCAACAAATGTGGCTGGCAAGGACACACGTCCTGCCTGGTGGGGCATCAGCAGCCCACACAGAACAGATAACTCTAGAAAGCATGATTGAATTTATGTATGACTAAAACCTTTAGACTTCATATATGTATACAGGAAGACAATTTTAAATTGTTTCAAGACAGATTAGACAAGCATTTAAAACCACTAGAAATTACATAATCCTGTACTTGGAGGTGGCAAGAAACAGACCAAAAATTCCTCATAAGCACTGAAATTTTGCATAATTAATATCTATATTCTATGATAAAGATTTTTTTAATTAAAGACAATAGTAACATTAGAAATTTAAAAATCAATTGACTAGGAGTCAATACTGCTGATACAAACCCCAGCACAGTTTTTTGCACCCATCAGTCTCACTGAGTCTTGATACAACTCCCATTTTCAGCTTCAAACTGATACTCATCTCCCAGTTGCAAAGAAAATGCTTGTGCACACAAAAACACATGAAGTATTTTTTGGTTTGTGCAATATTGTTATGAAGAAAAGAAGAAGTACAATATATAGAGAATATAAAACTACCTCAGAAAAATCTATACATATTGATTCAGAAAGAGAATGTCCCTACTAAGGACCAAGGCCTTCTATAGTATATTGTTGAAGATGTATAATAAACTTCATATCACTATGCAAAAAAAAATATTTAAGTGCAGAAGGTTCAATTATTTTGGGACAAGGACTTAGAATACTAAATTCTCTAGAAGCATATTAAGGAACTCCTAGTCTCATCACATTTAAAGGTTTAGAAGAAACAATTTTAAAAGAATAACCACTTCAGCTTCATTTTCTTTACAAAATATTTTGTACAAGCACTCTTCTCTTAACAATTTAATTAAAATAACTTCTACCTTTCAGAGAAGTAAAAAAAAAACCTGATATTGCCTGTTTTCTCTCTTGAGTATTCAGATACTTTAGAAATATGCTCTTAGATTAAGCTGTCTAAGAGCTCTAATAGCTGATGGAAATGCATGCTAAACAATAGAAACCAACACACAGCCTGTACTATACAAACACTTAAGAAGCTGGGATTTAATTTAGTCAGAGAACTGTTTGCAGGTTGTTGCCTTCATGACTTTAGAAACTCAAGAAAGATAAAGCAAGGTATTTTCAGAAGCTCAAATAAAAAGAATAAATATGAAATAGGGAAGTTTGGATAATGAAGAGCTACCAGGATACACTTCTGCTAACAAGATGAGTTATTTTTACAAGGCTACATCATTGCTGAAAGACTGGGATTTCACTTTGTCAATCCATATGTCTACAATGAAACTATTCCTTCATCGGAAGGTTCCAACCAACCTTTTCTGAACTTTGTACCTTAAACTCCCATCTTTCATATAATCAAGTTCCATTACTTCCTTCAAATGTATTATTTGATTTTCACCTTTACCTCTATAATGGACTCTCCTCTACTGAACTGACATCTTCTATCATTTGGTGTCCCTTCTGGTCTCCAGCTTCTAGTACAGAAAGCCATATTTCTGTCTCTCCCTTCCGTGGAGGTACTTTAGATAATTAAATGTGTCTTGACTCAGGATGATCAGCCACATTTAAGCAGTTGTATTAAGGCAATTATGCATACTGTTTCACTGCAGGCCGACTTCATAGGATTAATCTGACTACACTACAGACAACCACAACTAAGTCCTACACTTACTGACAAAAAATTTCTATCTACTTATTTACTTTTCATATTAAGTTTGATTAAAATACTCGGGGATTTTCTTCTTCAGCACTTACATTCTCTTGAAAAAGCTCAGGGTGCATTCCTCGTACAAAATGTAGAGCAAACATTAGCTGATCAGCCTGAAATAAAAGCAGTACAAATGTATTTATATACTCAGGAAAAGTCATATTCTTTTTAATAAGTAACATTTCTTTTAAAAAACCCTCTAGTTTCATAATAATGACTTAGTCATATAAATACTAATGTAAAATTGCTACACACCTGTGCAAGTTAAAAGACAAAAATTAACTCAAAGTGGGCTGTGGAGTGGAGAGCAAAGAGACCCCTACCAGGAATTAGCATCAAGTTTTGCAAGGCACTGAAATTCTCATTTTATTGATAAACTTGAACATCATATGACACTGAGAACAAACCACACCATTTAACTTTTTCACCTTCTCAGACAAGGTCTGCAAGCAAATTCATTATCACAACTGCATATTAGGATGCTCCCTGGATGATCTAGTATCCAAAATTTGAACAAGAATTGTTTGGAAGAACACTAAGCGGCCCAGACCAAACCTGCTTTGACAAATTAAAGAGGAAAGATGGGCCAGTTTGAGTGCTCAGGTAAATGTCTTGGCACCACTTTATTTAGCAGTATCCATTAAGCCTATGTACACATAATTAATAACCACAGATAAAATCATTCTTCTCAACTCTAACATGCTTCAAAGAGTATGAACTCGTATCAGCTATACTGTTTATAAAAACACTAGTAAAGCCTCAGTGCCACAGCAATCTTTAAAAATTTTCAGGGATAAAAGTAAGAATTAGGAGTGAATTGTTGATGGTGTGAAGTGTTTATTTGGTCTCTCCATTATTAAAACACAATAATAAACTGGATGGACCATTAGTTTGAAGCTGCACAGATAACACATTTTCAGTATTTTTCTAAACTCCTGTCTGAGCACACTTAAAATCCTTCCTACTAGAAATCTTTTCTCTGCCTTGCATTTGAACTCTCTACTCTTTTCTTATTTATAAGAATTGTTGCCTTCCATATTCACAAGCTGTAATGACTTAGTGGAAGGCTTCACATACTCACGATTTCAAAGACAAACTTTAATTTTTATGAGATTATTTAATGAAAATCCATTTGGACTTTGATAAAGAAAAAACCCTTAGAAAGAACTGCTACCCCTGTATCCTCAATACAGCATTACAAGATTAGGGGACAGGGGTAGGAGGTGGTATAAAATTTTCAAGATCTCTCCATTCTCACAAATCAAACTACAGACTTCCATGATTTTTGCTGCTCAAACCATATATACAGATCTACTATGTTTTCTTCAGCCTGGTACTGTGAGACAAACACCTCTTGTTATGATAGTTTCACGTGAAAGTAAAAATTAAAACTGAAAATGGAAGGCATAGCTTCCCTAGGTTTTCAGTAAGAAAGCAAGAAGTGAAAAGACACCTGATTGAAATAAAGTAGAAATGCATTAAGAATATTTTTTGGAGGAAGAACAAGGAGCAAACAGAAACAAACAAGGTAGCAGGTAGACATTTGAGACAGGCCATGAAAAGCAAAAGGAGAATATCACAATGTAGGGCTTCCAGAAACATAGACTCATCTAGGCTGGGAGAGAACTTTACATAACCAAGTCCAAACATCATCCTAAAAAACCCACTTTTGTTTCTTTTTGAAAAAACCCAAACAAAAATACATAAAACTCCCAAATAATCACACAGAACCTTTTATTTAGGAATGCAAGGAATAAGAGCAAATGCAAAATGAGTGCTCAGAAGACTGCGAAGGCCATGACTGACTCTGAAGCCAGAATGAGGAAGAGAGGTAGAGCTCTGGGGAGAAATGTGCATCAGCAATACTAATTTGGTCATATCCTGGTTTGAAGCCTGCATCTAGCACGTTAATTATTGATAGTGTAATGTTTTGCATCTATTACACAATACTGCTTATTTGAAGTAGATCAAGTGTTGGCTGCTGAAATATTTTCAAACCCAGTGCACTGTATAAAAGCCAGAAAAAATACATTCTTACCTTAAACAAACAACGACAAACGTATTCATACACTGTATGTTTCAATGTGCCAATAAGCAACTTGATTCTTTCCTCAGTATTACCTGAATCCTAAAAAAGAAATTTCAGATTTCAAAAATTTCTGCAGAAGCAAAAAACTTTTCATGTACTTTGTAAGTTTCAGCAAAATGACACAAATAATCTGGACTCTACTTGACATTAGTTCTAAAACTGATCAAGTGGAAAATTCATGCTGAAATATTAAGAAATAAATAATTTGGCATTGAATATTTTGACTATGAACATTATACAACTTTGTGTATAAGGTGAAATATATCAAGAATGAGAGATTTTCTTCTCCAAACATTAATACCATTGAAATCTCATAGTTTACACTTGATAAAAAATTGCTGATTCATTGAATTACTATATTTAATACTGCTAGACAAGTATGTTAATCTTAAGTGTAGTTATTAAACTTCTGGTCAAATTTGGCCCAACTGCAATGAGCACTATAGAAAATAGTAAGTGTACACTGTCCTTCAAAGCTCATAGATTGAAAGACTAATTCTAACAGGAAAAGATTTCAAAGATAGGACAAAAGAAGAAAGGGACCGTAGGGTAGGGAGTGTGTTACAGGTAGTATGAGTTCCTTTCTACCATGCTGGAATTTGAAGAGATGAGTTTAAGAAGGGCAACTGATTTGCCTAATATTTTTCCCATGTCTAATAAACCACTTGGCATGAAGAATTCAATAGGGAAGGAAAAAAGAAAGCAAGCAACGAAGGCAAAATCGGAAGCTGAGCTTTAAATAGGTAACACTACAGCCAGGAAGAAAAAAATTATGGAGGAGTGTAAGAGTAAGAACAAGAAGTTAAAACATCAGGTTGTGGAAAAGAAGTAATAGGAACTTCAGAGAGGGCCGGTTCACACAGTCAGAACTGTGTTATAGCAATGACTGGAGATGAAGCAGAGTTGTAATCACAGATGCCAGAATAAAGGGGAACCCAAAGGAAACATGATGAAAGGTTGGTGAATGACCTTCTAAGTAGAAACAAAGAGAAATACAAAGAATTTTGGAGACACTTGATAAAAAGAAAATGCACTATTACTCAGTGTGGTCCTGTAAAGTAATAATTTTAGTTGACAAGGGATAAATACATTCTTTGCTTCAATAAGAATATACTGGCCAAAGAATACAAAAGAATAAAAATTACATTTTAAACCGGACAGGCAGCAGGCATGCTTACAAACTTTAAAAAAGTAGATAAAGTTATGACCTTAATTTGGGTAATGAACCATGCAGAAATATAGGTATTTTCTTACTGTACCCCTTGTTGATAAAATTAGCTTTATTAGAATTTTCGATCATTAATTTATTTAAATAAAGCCTTCAGTAAAGTTATAATCAGCCTTTGTTTTCCTAATCCACTGCAGACAAAGAACAAGCCTGAAATCACAAAGAGTTACTTTGCTTTATATGGAAGAGAAATTCTGTGATTTATATAGAACATAAGATAATTCAGAAGTCCATGCGCCTGTATGCTGAACATCCAAAGCACAACAGGTCAGCATCACTACTTATTATACACTTCATCATCAGTTATTCTAAGCTTTATTTTAAAAAATGTCCAGAGTAACTAATAAATTCAAGGATCAAAGCAGATGGATTCTTCTGCAGCATTAGCAGCTTTGGGAGAAGAGCAAATACCTGCTCGCTTTGCAGAGCCCTTTGGAAAAGCCGCAGGAACGCCGCCAAACTAAAGCGGTACATATTATTAATTTTGGACAAGTCAGAGATAATGAAGTACATTTTGCTAGCACTCTCAGCCAAAGGAAGATAGGCATCCCTCTCCTGTGGAGAAAAACAACACACACATAAAAAACCCAGGTGCATCACTGCCACCTACTGATTATTGCATAAACATTTACTCATTCCACCGAGGAAACATTCCTATGACTCCCACTGCTTTAGAAAACCAAATCCTTTCCAAGCCTTCAAACTGAGGGATCAGCACTCCAGACTTCAACACTGTATTGAGATTTCAAAATTGGAAGAAAACATTTTTAGCAAAAAAGCTTTTAGATTATGAAAGTATGTTGGAAATTAATCCCTAGGGCACTAAGGTCTTTTCCAATCAAAGAACACACACCAAAATTCAATAGGAAATTTTAAACTAAACAAATAGGACACAGAAGAAAACTGCAATCTGTCATAAAAAGAGATGTCAGATGAATAGCATCACTAATGACCTAAACTTTTTCAATAGCAAGGGGCATATTAAGCAAAAATATCTATATGAACTATAATGTTTGCAATAGTGGATGGCAAAATAAAGTCAAATCCCATTATTTGCCAAAATTCCTTTAATTCAAAGTGGCAGACTCTAACTTGTGTAACTATTCAGCATATACAAAACAAAGCATTTCAATTACTGAAAATACTGCATGTACTTGCATATCCCAAATATCATTTACTCAAAAAGAACTAATTTAATATGTTACTCATAACTCTGTGGATGCATGTATCTTCTCTAGATAAAAGATGAATATTTTTAGCAGGAGAAAACCAGTACTTTAAAGATTAAAATATTCTTCTACCTTATCAAGGAAACTCTGAAGTTTGAAAGATTCAGCCAGTGATTCTTGGATGAGTGCACTGCTTGCTTTAGTTTGATTCAAAGATTCAATCAGATCCTTATTTTCTAGTATATTGCCTTGTGATGTGGCAAGTGTCTGGAAAAAAGAAAGTCATCTATGTTACATTAAAAAAAAAAAATCCTGTAAAGTAATCATTTTGGAAGCTGTCTATCTTTGTGATCTCTTTGTGCTTCTGAATCGTTGAATCCATCTCAAGAGTTCAAGAAAACTGGCAGTTACTTCGAAAATTGAGACTTTTTTAAACAAGTATGGAATATACAGCTCAAGAACATACCCCAAAAATCCAGACTGCCAGATTCTGAAACATGGGTTATCAGCAGGCCTTTGAGAATGATTTCTATAATCACAGTCTTAGGCACTAAAATCCCCATGGTAAATACAGATTAGGGTATTTCTCCCTTTCTTGTGTTTAACTTCCCATTTAACCTGAAGCTGGCTACTTGTAACAACTTCCTGTACTCACTCATTCATAAACTCATTTTCCATCAAAAGCATTCCAGTATCTCCTGTACAATCCAGCTCTCATTTCCAAATGAGATGAATATTCACAGAACAACAATTTACATTTCATAATCAAAGATCACTTCAAAATCCTTGAGATTGCCCCACATTGTTCCTGAATTGTCCTCATTAAATTAAAGAATTAAGCAATTGACTTCACTTCTAAGAAGTGGGAAAAGCTTGAATAGTTCACTCACAGCTAAAGTTTTTTTACTAATCTTCAGTAAATACACATCAATATATTTATTTTAGTCAGACAGAAAATTGGCTTGGGTTCAGTCAAATCAGTTCTGAGCAACCACCTGTAGATTATTTCAGAATTAATTTAGAATTAATTTATAATATTTTAGATTATTTGGAGGCAGAGGTTTGCCAGTTAGAGTAGTAGAATGCACTTACTTCTCTACCTGAAACAAGTTTAGGACAAGACCACTTACTTTTTCAAATAGTCCAGTTCATCCATGAGGAATCATACTGTGAGCTATGAGACAGCATCTATGTCTTTACTTCAAGGCTCTTAGAAGGAATCAGTACAGTCCTTCAGATAGAATGGCAATGTTGCTTTAAGATTAACCTAAATTTAGCTAGATCTCATCCAACATTGACTTCGTTGTTGATGAAGTCCAGGTAGCACCTGCCAGTTTCCACTGAGCCTTCTGTTTCTTTGCTCAGGGTCAAAGAATATGAAGAATTCAGGATAACTTGCTAACAAGAATTGCAAAATTGAAATCAACCTTGCTGTTACTACTCAGACACTTTTTGTTGCAGATATCTTAGGCATCAACTTCTTTAAGTTTTGTAATTGATAATTCGGATCGGACAAACGAAAAAGATTTTTGAGTTCTAAGATCCCACAGAAAGCGTGTTCTGAAGTGAAATTTGTTTTGTTGCATCTCTGAACCCGCAGCTTCTGGTAGACAATAAAGTTAAAATGGTCACATCTGGATATGGAATTTTATTAGAGAGCAAGTTTCCCTCTTACTGAAAGAGAAATCTGCCCCATCAGAGTTTTAGAAAAAGGCTGATCTTAGTATTTCAGAATTAATAGGGAGCTCAACAGGGACAGCAAATGTAGAAATTCAAATCACATCAAATAATTATATGCAAAATTCTGAAACTGAGCTATTAATCACAGGACAGAATCATAAAATAGTTTTGGGTTGGAAGGGACCCTCTAGTTCCTGCCCCCCTGCCATGGGCAGGGATGCCACTCACTACATAAGGTTGCTCAAAGCTCCATCCAAACTGGCCTTGAACCCTTCCAGGGATGAGCCATCTGCAAATTTTCTGGGGAACAGGTTCCAAGAGGTTCCCAGAGGTTCCCAGAGGAACTGGTGCCTTATCACCCTCGCAGCAGAGAATTTCCTTGCAATATCTAATCAAACCTACCCTCATGCAGTTTAGAAGCCATTCCTCCCTTGTCCTGCCACTGCATATTCTTGTAGTAAGTCCCTCTCTAGCTCTCTTGTGGGCCAGTTAATAAACAGCCAATCTAATCTGCAAAAACTATTACTTTATGCTAATCCATTGAACTCAATACTGCAAAGTTCTGTGACTTAGCTACAGACTGAGGGGTTTAGGGCACTAGGTCAACCTCCCTGCATCTCTGACCTTTCAGAAAGACAGAATTTGAGGATCCATTCTTAAAAGCATGAAATACAATTTATGTGAATTCCACGGCAAGACACAAACAAAAAATAAAACAGTCCTTCCTTGGAAGCTGCCTTTTTTATAAAGGTGATCTGCTGTTTCTGAGCATAAGTACTTTCAATAAAATAAAAAGATGAACTGAAAATTGAGAACATTAATTTTAAAGGCAAGACAGGGAATGTTAACTGTAATGTATATTACAGCTCATTGCAAACAGGAAACAATTGTGGAGGTTTAAAATTTTTACTGTCGCTCTCAGCAATCTTTCCAATTTGTAGTGGAAGTTTTTCATTTTTTTCACAACACAGTATCATTTCTCAACTTGAGAAAGAGTCATTTGACATGATTCACAGGTTTAAAAATGTGGCCTTTTTTTAGAACTAATAATTTCAAAATGCACCAGTATATTTTTCAATAAACTTTTCTCTTCTTGGTGTGTTAAAATTAATTAAATTTCTAATCAATCTAAATCAGCCTAAATCTAGCTCATCAAATTCATAAATTTAACTATGAAAGTGTTTAATGTATTGAAATACACAGTGTCATAACAGATGTACTTTCTTATCTACTCTACTCTTCCAACACATCCAGGCAAATAATGCCTTTATTTTTTCTAATCAATAATCCTGACAGCTCATTATTCCAACACTTCCAGCATCTTCATTCAAACACACAATAATGTGATTATCATCTTATTGGTCTAACAGATATTAAAGAGGTAAATTTGTTTTACCTCCAAAAGAGAATCCTCAAGTTTAGCTAACTGTATCTTCTTATCTTCTTCCTGTTGTAACAGCTTTGTCTTCTGCTCTTCCAAATCAGGCTTTTCATGCTGAATTGTTATAGCCAAAAGCTAAAAACAAAAAGAGAAAACAAAAACAAAGTTTGTTTTTTCTGCATTTCCACTTCAACAGGGGTCAGTTTTCACGGATACACTGTATGATACCAACTCCATATCTGCAGAGGAAGGAGGAAATCCATATGTTTATCTACGCTTCACATTCTGAATTATATCTTACTTATCAACATCTTATCTACATCCCATTCTAAGCCTCTTGTTACTGCAGAAAGACTTGTTTCATATCAATAAGGAGGGGGTTTTCTTCCCTTAATTGATATTTCTTCTCTTTTTTCTTTCTTCCATTTGTATGTTACATTTTGATTCCTAGACTTTATAGAGAAAATCTCAAAAGCTACTAGCATTTTAAAGGACATAAAATACACAGCATTTTGGTTTCACCGCATTTTTTCTGTACCCAAAATATCTTGACAATACCAGCATTAGTCTCTAAGTAGGACACTGGAGAGCTATAACAGAAATGTTTCCATAGTACCATAAATGCATCTTGAACAGAAAGCAAAGGCTTAGCAATTAATCTGTTGCAACTGAAGTCAATGAGAACATTTTCATTTTCTCAACTGGACTCACTACTTGGTTCCAAAGTGCATAAAAATTTTACTGTTTATATTTGTGAGCTCAAAAATACCATAACCATTAACGCAAACTGCACCACGGGGCTTGTTCCAGATGCTGGATGCAGCTATGCATGTTCACTATACATACACGGGTTTTATTCTAAATGCCTACCTGTCCTCTTAAGCCACTGGCTGTTGTGGTGAAGTTTACTTCTGTCACAATAGAAGAAGCATCAGGTGGAATGAAGGGATTTGGGTTCCTTGTCGATAGAAAAAGACGGAACTCTTCATTGTAATCTATCATCTTTTCACCTATTTGTATGGCGTAGCGGGGTCCTGTAAATAACAAGCAGATGTTATACTCACTCTGGAACATTCCAAAATTATCTGAAAACAATGGCATTTGTGTAACACTTTATGATCAATGGATCTAAATATATTTTACAAAATATATTTATAAATTGATTGGAAAAAAATACAAACTCAAAAAATGTCAAGAACACATCCTAACCGGCATTGTTAGAGAAAGAACAACATAGCAATAATATAGGAAATTACATAGTAAGAATATTTAATACTCTTAAGTCATTTAATTATCCTTACCCAGAACACAAAGCATAAAGGACAAAAAATCACTTGAAGTAAAAGCAATACTAACAACTTTTTGAAATCTTCAGACCATGAACAGGACACAAAACACCACAGAAGATGACCTCAAGAATCCCACTTATGTGTAAGAATTTTGTCATAATTTAAACATATTCCTTTACCTTTAAACATTAGCCATAATTATATACTGGCCAACTAAGATGGTTCCATATTTATTTATTTTCATCCAAACCCATTAGATTTCATCTTTGGATCTGTTATAGGTATTTGTAGAAGGTTGATGTTGCTGTATAATCATAATTCTATTAAGATACTATTTTCTACAATAACTGTTAAAGAGCAAGTCAATGAAACTAAAAATGATGGAATATCTAGACTGTAGAATGAAAGAAAAATATTCCATCAAGAAATATGCCATAGATTTGTATTATTATAAATATATTTAACATACTCATATTATGAAAGAAACAACTGATTCATTAAATAACTGATGTCATGGTTTCAGTCCATTTATACTCCTAATATTTCTCAATATGCCTGTTACAGAATAAAACTATATGTACAGCCCCCCCTACCCCTCTTCCATAACAGGTTTCCATTCTAGCAGGGTTAGAAAATAACAGACTCAACAATGACAGGATTAGAGTAAGATTTTGCCTCCTGATACTGAAAAACAAGGAAGAACAGAATTATAAGATGAAAAGTGAAAATTTCCATTCTGGAAAACTCTCCAAGATGGCATACTTAGGTGCTCCTCTATTTTTAGCACTGAGTGCAGATCAGAAGTATAAATCTCTTACTAAAACACTGGTAGAGATGAAAATCACATACCAATTTTGCTTCTATGCCAAAGATCAGAATAAATTTAAAGACTACGTTGTAAAAATGTCAAACAGAAAATGGAAGCTGTACAAAGACAAATTTACTGCAGTATATATGTTCACATTTTTTTCTTAACATTTCATTCCAAGTCATGAAGAGATGTACAGTCATCACAAGCAGAATAATGCAGACAGGACCAAAATCCACATTCTGATAAAAAGAAGGAGCACATGCTTGCTTATAAAATGATGGAAAAGATTGAAATAGTGACCCATTCTTCCTTTTCCAACAGCTCTTTAGTTCAGACCTGCAAAAACCTGGCATTTACATAGCTCATTAAAAAGCAAAAGAGGATGTATGAGTGTCATGAGCAATTTTCCTTAACAAACTAGTGTATTTGAATTTAATCTGCTTTCTCCACAGGTCTGCAGACACAGTCATCTTTCATACTGTATCTCATTAGCTCTCCAAAATTCGGCAGAAGCTAGAGGGGCAAAAAAAAATTGTTACAGTGTTCTACCTAAGCCTCCACAGTTCCCTGAAATCACAACTTTGTTTCCATTCTTCTAATGAGAATAAACAAGCAAGTGCATCTGTAATGGAAGACTGATTTAAAGTAACACTTTCTTTTTTCCTAAACAGATCTTTCTTATATTGATGATAAATGTATATATGAATCCTACGGTATCTGCATTTATTTTTAGCAGGTACTTACATTTGAAGAATTACTGCTACCTTACACATTATTAAAACTCAATAGTAGATGAAATTACAGCAAAAAAAGAGTCATGAGCTATTTTCAGTACCCAAAGTTCATACAGTAAATTACACACATAGGTCACAGGACATGCTGAGGAATTACCACTTGAGAAAGAAATACAATTACAAAGGATAATGCAAATCTATTTTAGTTACTGTAATTTAGAAAGTACTTAAAACACACATTGCTGTATTTTTTAATTCACCAAGTTCTCGTGATATAATTTCAAAATATGTAACATAATGCAACAAAATTTATGCTGAGATACTTGCATAATTATGACTTATTTTTGCTAAACTTTTATCACAATTTTTCTTATTAAAAAAAAAAATTTAAAGCAACTAAGTCCAAAGCAGTCATAAAAACAGTTAGGTAGAACACATTATCTGTCCAAAACAGAGATATTACATTTCAAAACCTAAACATTGTGCTTTGTCACTTTTCTTGCATTGTTTAAGGGACTCCTTTCACCAAAATCCACCATTCTGCTGATCTCTATGACCCTTCCCATTCTAAGGGCACATCAGGAACAGACCTGCGTGTCTTCTTTAGGAGAAATGCAAGAGAAGCAGGAACACCAACATTCTAAACCTTTGATTTCTAACTGCTCAAACAGTTGTGTAACTTCTGGTTTATTTAAGATCCAAATTTCCAATTAAAACTATGTGTTTGAAATCACCACTAGAAATTAACTTAAAATTTAAATTTTTAAGACTCTATAAAAACACATTACTTTAACTTCAATTACAAAAACTTTTAATACTTTTGAATATTTTCCCACTTTCTAAATAAAAACATATCACCAACATATTTCATTGAAATTTCATATTGCATTGAAGTGTTAGTAACAGGTTAATCCTAGTGAGGAAAAAAGCTACACAATATTCATGTTTTCAGAAAAATCAAGTTTTATATAAATAGATCTAAACTAGAAAAGTTTTGAGCAAGCATTTGCAAAGATCTTGGTGATTTACCTTGAGCAATAAGATCTTTTCTTAGCAATGGGTAAAGTACCGGTTCCACTCCATCCATTTCCTGTATAATAAGTGTCTTCCCAAATCTCACTGCCAGCTCAAGGGCAGTTAGGAAGTTGGTGTCCTGGATAAACAGAAATATATTCATTTGATTCATCCTTTTTTGAAAAATGCAAACACTTCAGAATGAGTAGGAAGACACACCAAATAGTCCAAATCTAAAAATCAGTAGTAGAGATGAAAAATCCTATTAGAGGCATATGATATTTCAGGGTTTAGCCAGGGTTTAAATAAACTTTATCTAGTGATCAAGAAAACCTATTTAACATGCCTAGATCTTCAAATGCTGCATCAGAAGAGAGCAGGTTCACTGTCATGTCTGTGAGGCGCACCTGGAAGTCCTCAGCCAGATCTTATACCTCAAATATTAATATGTAGCTCTGTCTCAAAACTGAACCAAGCACAGGATTCATGTTATAAAGAGGTCTACATGCAGTATTTTGTTGCAAACATGTATTTAAACATGTATGTGGTGCTTACAATCCTATCAGCCAACAGAGACCCTCAACAATATAGACAACAGAAGCTAAAAGGTAATCAGGCAATCAGCTAGCAGGACAACCAATAAATTACCGGAAGATACGTTATCTACCACCATCAGAGAGTATCTACAAGGGTTCCACAGAGCCAGTAGGGATCTGTGGAAGACCTCCATGCTGCTGAAGTAATATTTTGAGGCCAGGTGGGGTTCAATAAAGGACTTCTGAATAGCACCAGACACCTGCTTGTGTGTGTGCAACTGCGCAACACCTCGCTGCTCAGGTAAACAGTTACAGGTACAAAATGAATTTCAGGTACTTTCATCTCGAACTGATATCAAATTTACTCTTTCCAATGTAGATAATACAACACAAGAATCATACGGAATTCAGTGTATATATACACCTGAAATCCAGTGAACTGCAACCAAGTATACAAAAGACTTCTCTATTTGAAAACCTTTTCTATCTTCCCCTGAGCAGGGAATATGACATTCTCGGAGATAGTAGCACAAAGAGGCAAACTTGTAGAAATAATACCAGATGTTGAGCCTCTAATTTTAAATAACCTAGAAGTCTGTGAGGAATTGTATGCTTCACAGAATATAAACTAATTTTAGGTGATTGCTATCACACACCTTTAAAAACTACTTTGTAAAATCTGGAACAGAGAAAGCTCAAACAGTAAAGACCAAGAGTAAATACTGCACCTGTTGGTTAATAACTTCCAAACGTGATTCCTTCAAATGTGTCTTCAACCATTCAGTAGCCCGGAAAGAAGGATCTATCAAAAATGGGCAAACTTTACTCTAGGGAAAAAAAAATACAAATATATTTACCAAAATCTATATTAAGAATAAAATTGGAATCCTTTTTTTTATTTCCCCAAACTAATGGAAGATATATTTTTAAATCTTTTTTTAATTAACAAACCATTTAGAAAAACAATAACAGACTAGGAAATTTTTGTCTTTCATTTTATCTCTTCTTTAAAAAAAAAAAGGAGATCACCCAAATCCAAAATTCTCAGATGTTTGTCCTGCTGAAGTTAGGCAGTTCTTCACTTTCTCTTAAAAATAAGAGTCTCTATTCAATGAGTATAATCTACAGCTTTTGTTATTCACAACTGCTTTTAAACTTAGAAGAGTGATTAGTTTCCCTTTTTCGTCCTCTGGTGGGCAAAGGTACAATACTTCTGGTTTTGGACCTCAATGCTTTAGAAAGAACCATGAATACAAGTATTTTGCAGGCACAAAGCTACACTCAACTCTGCCCAGTACATCCATATCTCTCGTGCTGAGGATCACACAACTGGACCCCAGATTCCAGGTGTGGCCTCACTAGTGCTGAGTGAAGGGGAGGGATCACCTCCCTTGACCGGCTGCCAATACTTTGCCTAAAGCTGTCCAGGATACCACTGGCAGGATACCACTAGCTGTAACTGTCTCAAGTACTACCTGCTGTCCACCAGGACCACCAGGCCCTTTTCTGCAAATCTGCTTTGCAACTTGCTGGTCCTCCACACATTTCAGTACATGGGGTTGTTACTACCCAGATGCAGGACTCAGTAATTCCCCTTCCTGAACTTCATGACGTTCCTGACAGCCCATTTCTCCAGTCTGTCGAGGACCTTGTGGGCCTCACCTTTACCCTCTTGGGTATCAGAGACTCAGTCATAGAATGGCTTGAGTTGGAAAGTCCCTCAAATATCATCTAGTTCCAACACCCTTGCCAAGGGCAGGGATGCCATTCACTAGATCAGGTTGCCCATGGTCCCATCCAACCTGACTGTGAGCACTTCCAGGAATGGGGCATCCACAGCTTCTCTGGACAACCTGTGCTGGGGCCTCACTACACTCTAAGTGAACAATTTTTTCCGAACATCTAATCTAAATCTCTCCTATTTAGTTTATAACCATTCTTCCTTCTCCTATTATCTGCCCATGTAAAACTTGTTCTCCTTCTTTTCTGTAAGTTCTCTTTAAGTGCTGAAAGGCTGCAGTGAGGTGTCCCTAGAGCCTTCTCTTCTCCAGGCTGTACAACCCCAGTTTTCTCAGCCTATCCTCAGAGCAGACATGCTCCAGCCATCAGATCATCTTGGTGTATCAGCCATGTCTCCCAGTTTCGAGTCAGCAGATTTGCTGAAGGTTTAAACATGTATTTTCAATAATTCTCTGGTAGTGGTAGATAGAAAAGCATTTCTTTTTTAGATTGAGTTCCAGTATTCCAAACTGACTGGCTACACAGATCTCAAACTGAAAGACAGGGGAACATGATAAGTATTCAAACATCAAAAAATGATCAGCACAAAAGGCTGCGAACTGTAGATCACACTGGTAAAATACCATGTCCAATTTCAGCTTTATAAGGATGTACACAAGGAAAATTATTTGACTGATAAGAGTGCTTCAAAAAGCTCTTTACACACGGTAAGATTTTTAAGAGCTCAATCTATTCAACAAATGAAAAAGACGCAAATAAGGTTTTATTGTAGCATGTAAGTAGCTTTATTGGTACAAGACAGTGTTTATTGGAAAGCTTTTTAATCAAACTGAGAAAAGAGTATATAGATCTACTAAAAGGATGATAAAGCAAGGTAAATTCAAATTGGAGTAAAATCAGTAACTAATTTGAATCACAAATCATATAAGCAAATAACCTGTAGTAAATGCAGATTCTCCTCATAGCATTAAATATTTACTTAGTAGATCTAATTAGTAGATCCAATAAATGACTAGAATATTACATACATAATCATATATTATGTATTATATACATGTATATATGATAAAACTGAATCTTTTCCTTTTCTCAAGTATTATTAAAAAAAAATATATGTATATATATGTCTTGAAAGGTATCTGCATCTAGCCTTTTTCTTTTTCTGAGAAAAAAGTAATAGAAATTATAGGCCAAAGTGAACATATATAGACATAATCTTCCACTGGTTGTGCTGGTGTTAATGACTCTTTACACTTTAAGCCTGAATAGAGTGATATGGAATAAAAAGTAAAAGGAAAAATGAAAACATGTGTTTTCTTTAACAGCTTTTTTCCCTTTTGCTACAAAATATCCATTGCTACATAAGTATTTATTTCTCTGTGTGTGTGTGCTCTGTGATGCCAACAAAAAACACAAATGAAATAGTTCAAGTTGCCATGTTACTGAAATTTGTAAAAATTTAAACACTTCCAAAACAGGATAAAAAAGTAAATTTACCTGCAAGATGACAAGAGCGTTTTCTATTGAAAGGTCATCTGAAGGCAAACCTTCACTTTTCCAAACCAACTCTTCACTTTCTGTACACAGGAACCGCCGTAAATCGAACTCTGACAAATGAAAATGTAAGTTTCTGTCATCATTTACAGTCTGTACAATTTAAAAGCACTTACCAGGCTACACAGAACAGAGACTTTGTCTATCAATAGAGTGCAAGTCTGTAGATTTCCCTTTAATCTATTATTTTATTGCTTTTACTGAACTTATTATTAATAAGTAGCTGATGTCATAGAAATATTTTATAGTTTTGCTAACACACAGATAAAAATGATTACTGAAAAAGCAGAAGCATTCAGAATGCACTGGCAAATTTACAACAGTTAATGTGAACACATTCATTTTTGTAAACTTTTCTTTTTAAGCAAGAACTGTACAGATACAATTATTTATAAACATTTATAATCTTAATCATTTCATAAAATGATTCTAAGAAATTGTCTGTCGGTATGCAGAAATATTTACTGAGTAAATAAACGTCTCTTCTCATTTGGGAATACAAAGACAATTGAGACTGTTCATTAGAACTCACTGGCATTTCTCACTTCCTCAATCACGCTTAATTACTTGCACGAAGACACTGACAAACACACACACAAAATTACTTTCAAGTCCTGATGATTTGGTCCATTCATCCAAGCTGTTTTTCCTCTGATCCTCAGGAGCAGCAGAAAGATATGTAATAAATGCAGCTGCTAACTGAGCTCTTTTAGGCAACGTAGCCAGGTCATCTGTTATCTCTGACACCTTCAGAAAGAAAAGTACAGAATGTATAGGTGTTTTGCAAACAAAAACTGCATTAATATGTCCCATCAGTTACTATAATGTCAGAATTAAGTTTGCCTGCCATTGCTGATACAGTTGAGACAGTTTCTTCTGTTGCATTTCAGAAGACACATGGAGGTATGGGAAAAATTCCTTTGAGCTCTGGGTTAGAGTATGCACAGGTATTTCTGAGAATGTAGCTGATAAAAATCCATTAATTTTATGAACAGTTCAACTTATAAGCAAGTGGATAAATGGTATTATAGTAAGAAAGATTAGAAATATGTGATCCTAGTCACAGTCGGGCTGTAAGCATAACTTACAATACAGACTAAATACTATAATTATACTATATTATACTATTATATTATACTAAAATACTATAATTATAGATAAATACTATATGCAACTATTATACTTACTGTTATTCACTACACACTTAGATGATAAAATAAATTCATCAAATCTTCAAATAATTTATCTGCCCTAAATAAACTCTGCTTTGAAATGTTCCAGTATTTTGAAGAAAAATACAGTGTATCAACATCATATATGACTGCCATAATTGGTTTCTACGTCCTGTCGCTTTTACTTTAATCAAATTGACAGTAAAAAGAAATGCTGATACACAAAATAAAGGCAACCTCTTATTGCTTCCTCCTTACTTTAACAAGAGACAAATACTGTCCTTTAACTGTCTTCATTATGGGATGAGTCCCTAATTAATCTATCTGCCAGTTTATTCAACAGCATATCATTAATAGATAGTCTGAATTTTCTAATGTACCAAGATGAAAAACTGTGAGGAATCACTTTTAGAAGCATTTAAATGCTGGGGTTCAAATATATCTAATCCTTACTACAGCAGATGGAAAACCTGTAAAGCTACTTTCAGAAGAAATTTTTCCGGTATGGTGGTCAACCTACAAGAAGGATTAATCTAACCTTAAGTTTGGTTCTTCAAAATGCAGGCATTTAGTCTAATTGTTGAGGCTTTTTTCCAGTATCAGAGGAGACACAGAATCATGCATCTCTGCATGAAGATCTCTTCTGGCTTAGGATACCCATGAAAGTTACTTAGGGCTTTGTGGAGGTGACTGCTATTTTCAGCTTATGTGTATCTTCAGATTTTCCTTTTTGTTTCAGACTGTAGAAGGGCCTGTGTCTCCAAAGACTTCTCTGTTTCTCTCAAATATATCATTTGAGAAAATAAGATATGCTTACCTCCCCTACTTCAGCAGCAGAAAAGTTTCAAACTTTTAAGTGAAGATTTCAAAAGCAACCCAACATTTTGGGTATGTCCATATGCACATTTAGAACACAAATGCCATGAGGGTGATATATTTTAAGACTGTAATTGTTTAAAATCTGTTCCTTTTGGTTGTATTGCAGGTTGCAGAGTTCAACTGCTGACATGTTCAGCTATCACAGCAATTACACGCTTGGGATTGAAAACCAGCACAGAATTTTGTATGTTTTCTATTAAATACTGCGAGACTTTTAGATATTTGGTAGCAAGGTTACAAGTATGGCAAAGTAAAAAGAAGTTTCAGAAAAAATGAAAGCTTTATTTTCTAATGAGAAATCAAATAATACACACTGGGAGACATGCAGAATGGCAGTAACATTCTCCAAGCAGTGCAAAAACTGTATTTTCAAATTGTCAGCTATAAAATGTACTTATGAAAATTTTCACTAACCTGAGTGCTCCATCTTTTGTGCTCCCTATCGAGTTGATTTATCAGTACCTCTGCAGCTTTCAACGTTTTCTGAGCTTTATTTAGTTCTGCTTCAAGTTTTGTTGCTTCTGTTGTTCTGTTCTGGAACCTGTAAAACAAATACTCTTTGTAATTGCTATCATGAACTCCTAAACTTGCAAACAGTTATTTTCAAGGAAGTTTAATTGATTGAATTTGTAATGAATGCCTTGCTTATTGTCAACAAAGAACATAACTGCAGTAGTTCTTTCTTTTTATATCTTTTTCTTTTAATTGGCAGATGCGCCTGTTAGAGTTTTAGCTAACAAAATTTAGACAGATGCACAGGTGAGATCTAAAAATGGGTTTGAAATACAGGCTATAATGTCTGAAAACCATTCCTTCTACTTAAACAGCCTGACAATTTTGGTGATTGTGTAAAGTTTTGTTCTGCTCAATGCCATACCACACATTTGTAACTATTTGGTAAATTTTATCTATTGAATGTTTAAAAAAGAATATTACTAATTCACGTCAATGACTCTGGTTCAATTCACAGTAGTCTATTTTGTAAACTAATATGAAGTAATAACATGCCCAAAAATCAGGCATGGCATTTCATACTGTTCAAGATTTAATTAGTTTGATTAATATTTTAAATTATTAACATATTTAATCCACCTATTAAAAGTAATATATGTATCACTTTATAAATATATAATATATGGTATATAAATTAATATATCTAACTCTAATATATAGTATTTAATTAATCTAAGAAATCATTGTATAGTTGATTTACATGAATTCAAGAATTATCCCTTTTTTTTTTTTTTTGCAGACTACGAAACATGACTTTTAGTACTATGTACATATATCAGGTTGTAAAGTATCTCCTATACTAAGTACATAATAAAAACATCAAACTAAAAAACTTGGATTAAACATAATTTGGAGAAAGTACAAACATTTACCAGATCTATTTTTATGCCTCTGTGAGTCATGTACTTGATGAGAGGCTAAGAAAAAAGGAGATAGCTAACTAGCTAACTGTCAGAAAAGTAGGCCACTCTAAAAGTAACAGAACTGCCTCTCTTCAAGCTGTGATCAGAAGAAATTTTATATAAGAACGTTTCCAAAGTCCTAAGAAGTCACTGAAGTCCTCTGTGATTCAGGAGGTGATAAACATACTGTTTACCTTTGACATCTCCAATGCCCACCATAAAGGCTGCCCACACAGTCAGTAGGGAGAAACAGGTACTTTTAAGGAGCATTTATTTCATCTGATCAAGGAGATGAACTGTAATCTAATAGTATTTATCTCCACTGAGAGTACAGATAGCCTAAGTGTCACTAATTCTGACGTAAATATCTTGCAGCACAGGAAGTTACATTTCCTTTGATAAAATTCATTTTTCATACCGTGAAATCATCAATGGTTTTATTTATATCTAAAATAAACAAACTCAACTTACTTGTCTTTCAGTTCCAATACTTTTTGACCAACAGAGTTCAGAAGATCCTCTAATTTCTGTTTTCTGTCTTCAGTTTTCTTGAGATTACTACAAAAATGTAATATTTATTTTAGTACTATGGACCCAAAGGGGAATATAACAGGAGAGTAATTTACATAGAGATAGTTCAAAGATGTTCTTCATTGTGTTTTATACAGAAATATATATTTTCCTATGTAAAAGCTTTGAGTACTTCTCATCACATACTTTTTAACATGGAAACCAAACACCCCATTGCTAAAGATCAGAACAAATTCTTCTAATACAGAATTTTAAGACCTGGAAAAAGAAGAGTCCTCAGGTTATGGACGGTCATAGGACAATCTCTTATCTTTCTGGTCCTAAGGGGAAACAGATAATGCTTGGTACATTACTGAAAAAGAGGAACTGTATATCTCATAAAACAGCATGGGTTTCACTGGGAGAATACATTTTAAGCACACCTGTGACAGTATTCAGCTGAGATAGGTAATTCATGATTGTACAAAAACATCCAAGGCGTAGCTTCCAGAAAAAAGAAACTACTGCACACTTACTCTTCCTGTCTCAGTATGTAAGTTTGATTACCTCTGGAGGAGATTATCTTTTTTTTTTTTTTAATAAACTTCACACAGAATCACAGAATAGTTAGGATTGGCAATTATTTCTGAAGATCATCTAGTCCAAACCCCCTGCTGAAGTAGCATTGTGTCCAGGCACAATTTTAATATCAGAGGAGGAGACTCAACAAACTCTCTGACAGCTTGTTCCACCACTCTGTCACCCTGAAGTAAAGAAGCCTTTCCTCGTACTCAGATTCCTTCTTGGTGGCTTCAGTTTCACCCACCATCACTGGAATTAAAAATCCTGATTCTGTAATAGAGTCTAACTTACGCTTCCAAGCCAGCCTTTTCTTTTTCCAAAGGCTGAATCCGTTCTAGGACATGGGAATACTGGATGTTGGCATTCACCCAAGCTGCTAATGGAGCAGCTGCAGCACTGGCTCGTTTAGCATTCTGAAAAATTCAGTACAAGAAAAGTTGTTACAAGAAAGTCCTTGAAGTATAATGTACAAGAGATAAATACAGGATAGGCAACAGATTTTCTAGTTACCAACTTAAATATGCTAATAAGCCAACTCTTCTAATGAACTAATCTTTTAAATTGTTACTAAGATTATTTTGAAGGTCAGCAATCCACATAAAAAACCACAATAGGTATTTTTACAACGATGAAGCTAAACTGAAATTAACAAGTTTTAAATCAATGAATGATTTATTAGACTCTTGCTGTTACAAGGATGCCAAAGGAGCCAGTCACAATTGCTTGGTATGAGTTTTACTTTATAGCAGTAGAAGAAGCTTTGAGTACTCAACTCCATAATGACTTCTTACCCCACCCCTTCTCACTCACCAACCAAATTCTCACTTTAGGAGGCAGTATGCAAAAGAGTAATCTCTGCTACACCGTTATCTGTTTATACTGACAAATTCTGTAACCAGAATTCATCACTTTTTCTCTAACTAAAGCTCATCTTAAAAATTATGCTGGCAAACCTGGCAATTGTGTCTTCTCTTTTGGTCTTTTTTTGGTCTTGTTTTCATTTTATGTAATGCAATCAGGAATTACCTTTGGATCAAAAGATGCTCTGTTTTTAGAAAGAAGCTCTTCTACACTCTCTCGTATTTCTTTTGGAATATTACGGGCATCAAATGACCCAATGTCCTCCCTTACGCTTCTTTTGGCCAAGAAACTGTAAAAAAAATTAAATAACTAAGTAAAGAAGAAACAAATGTTAAAAAGGTTATTTCCACACGAAACCAAGGAATTCTGAGCACAAGATTCCTGAATACGATAAAAAGTAGTTCTTATTGCAAATTAATGTTTAATTTTAAAGGTTAAATAAAACTCTCACCTCTTCATGCTCACCCATGATGTATCAAAAATCCCCATCAGCCGCAGAACTCCCTCTAGAATGTCTCTGATTATGTCAGGGGGCATCCGTAGTGACCGGATTTCTAACAGAGCCTCTGGCTTTATATTTCCAACAGCTAATTTAGCTTCATTAACCAATGGCTTAAAACATGAAAACACATTAAAGAGAGATGAGGATACAAGAAACTGAACATCTCCGACTCCAGTTTTCATACAATTTCTTCTTCTCTTTAAATACTTTATTACCTAAGAAACTACCACTGATGCAGATTCATGTTTGCAAGTCACTAAAAAATTGCCATGTATTTACTAAGTGACCATAAGTATACTTCCATATAAAACAACAAAATATAATCCTGACATTGTGATACAGGTATCTTTTAATAATGATGTTAACTACTATTTATAGGCCTGACTGGGGATCTCTTTGTAAGCACCCACAGAAGTAAAGGCCACAAAAGCTTTCTATTTCCAGTAGCTAAACTGGAACAGTAGCTAATCCTAACAGTAGCTAAAACAGTAGCTAATCCTTCACCCTTATCAACAAAGCAAGAAAATGGTCAGGAAACAAAAGAAAGTTACAGATTATCATTAAAGACTGTGCACACCTTGCACATCCTTCACATTTAAGAAAGACCACAGAATGGGTCTAATCCTGTAGTTCTATGTCACTTTTAATGAAAGGATATAATGTCTTGGTACCTATGATATTTAAAAAGAAAAAAGTTGTACTGTTCTCTTGGTCTTTAGTATAAAAAAATACATGGTATGAAATATACAGACTAAAAGCAATGACTGAACACACATACCTCCCAAAAAAACCTGATGCTTAACAGTTGTAAAATCTTTTGAACAAGCAGTTCGCTGTAGTGTCATTAGGATATACACTTTTCAGGATTTAGTAATAACTTTAAACTATCTCTCACTAAACTAGTTTCATTCAGCTGAGAGTACCAAGCCCTATATTACCAGCTTGATCAAGGCAAAGTGATGTAGTCAGTCTATATAAGATACAAGTAATTGAAAAATATTAGATAAAATCAGCAGAATTCAGCTGTAGAGCATGGCAGCATAGAAACAGCAGGTGAAGGCAAGATTTGGCTTGAAAACTCTTTCTGTAATTACAGTCTAACAGAACACAAATGGCAGAACGACAATCTCTATTCGCCACATGAAATACTGTTTTCTAATGCATAAAAGTTTTGATATCAAAATTATTTGGAGTAAAATTTAAGAATTGCAGGGATAAATTCTGCAAAACCATTTTGCACAGCAGGATATAACTCAGATAAAATCAGACTGCAAAATATTACTTTTCCTTGTCAACTCTTACCTGAACCTCTTTCAGTTCATCTTCAATTTTTCTTTTTCTTTCTTCTATTTCTGCAGCCTCTTCTGCTATTCGGTGTTTTATTTTTTCTATTTCTGCTTTTTGCTCACTAGCACTCTGTAAAAAAAAAGAAATCCTTCAGTTTGCAAATTTACAGATTTTATTCTTTAGGTCTCTTATTTCTTTTAATCTTCATTATAATAATTTGCACATTATCAATTACAATAAAATAGCTGAGTCTATTTGATATTAGGCAGGCTGGCTAAGTAAATAAACTATACAGAATAAGGATAATTTGCTTTTACTGTGGTCCTTCCCTTTCTTTACCATAGACCAAATCTGTACTTCTGTCTTTGAGGCTCATTATGACTTTCTTCCCCTTGCTTCTGATTTTGTATTCCTTATCAAGATGTCAGCCTTCCTCTAAAAGCATAAGAGTGATAGTCTCTGTAACATTCTTACTACATTTGAAAGTACTATTTTCCTGTCATTGTCTTTGTCTTGATCCCATTCTTATTTCAATTTCTTTTCCAACACCATTAAAACACTGTTTTTCTATCATGTTCATAAAAGCAGCAGTTGTATTGGAACTACAGCTTATTAGCCTAGAATTACTAATCATGGTATGGTTTCTTTACTTGTAGTTTTGTACCAATCTGTCTGTAAGGATAACTGTATTATGTCCTTAAAATGTTTACTGTAAGTTGTTTGGGTGTACACTTTTTTCCTGGATTTGTACTATGCCTACCAGTGTCTACAGGCAGATAGCAGCTATTAGCCATCTCCAGGAATCCTAAACACTTCAGTACAACAACTACTACTTAGCATACAAAACTACAGTAGAAAAGACCTTACACGGTTTCTATCCATTGAGAATGTATAAAATAAAATACTAATATTCTAGGCTCAGATCACCTAAAAGATACAAGACAACAAAGCCCAGAGTTTGTGTTTTTCCAGTATATAACACATTATCATCACCAGCAATTATCAAGCTCAGTTGAAGTTGCAGCAAAAGGTAACAAATGCGTAAAAGCAAAGAAAATCTAAAATAATAATTATCCTCTGAACACTTAACCCAAGGTACAGATCAGCATGTTATTGAAGATTACATTCAAATCCGTAAAATATTAGCTACATAAAACTAGATTAGACATTTCATGCAAATGAACATGTACTGAATGATCGCTCTGAATAAGAAAACCTTAACATTCAGTTGTAGGTCAAAAGCTTTACTCTGAAAGGAGATTAAAAGAGTCTGTATGTATTAGAGCTCTCTCTGTTATATAAGCTAGATCATTCAAAGTGACATTAAAATGTTAGAGGGCACCTATACTTTATGTTAATCTAAATAATCAGACTTGCACTGTAATTTTTCTGATGTCAGTAGGGCCATTGTGTTTCAATGCTTTTGGCCTATTCCTTAATTTTCTCCTACAGTGTGGTAAGTGCTACCAACATACATGTAACTCTACTGGCCAACAGCAGACACAGACTTAAAACTGAAACCATTAACACACTAAGCCAATCATCGTTATTCAAATTCACGTACTACAGATAGACAGAGCCTAAAAGTACAAAAAACTGCCAACAGGAAGAGACTTACAAAGATGGGAAGTAATGCACCTTTAAAGCATTGGGAAACAAATGGTTTGAAAGACCAGGCATTTACTCTACTGCATACAGAGAATGTCTTTGACATCAAGCTTCAGACAGACCAGATTAAACTAGTAACAAAAAAAACCCAAATAGTGCAGTGACAGCAGATTCATTACATCTTTTCCTACATTTATAATTCCAGGAAATATCAATGTAGAGACCTATTGTCTACACAACTATTTTACTTGACTGAGAAAACACTACTAAAGAAAATGACAGAATTTTGAAAAAAAGAGTCTAACTCTAAGTTGAAGAATAAAAATTCAAAGAGTGGTGAATATAGAGGCATTAACTAATCTCTGAGGTTAATTTCTGAGAGCCAGATCTCAGGAAATACATAGTTTCTAATAGTTCACATATTTAATTCCTGATATTTGTTACTTAAAATAGTGCTACTTGTAAGTATTCGGTTGAAATCTCTTATCTAGGATAAACATAAAATGAATCAGTTTGGATTTACAAAGTTCTAGGAGAACTTTCAGACAGCTTAAACTACAACAGTGAACACTACCCAGGTACAAAACTTGCCCTGGTCTCTTCCTACTCAACCAGTTCTAACCTGACTTATATTACATAATCTTCTGTCCTGCTGCAACTTTATTCAAGCCTCTGGGCTCATGCCTTCCCTTAGGCAAATTCTTGTAAATGCATCAGGTTTTGAAACAATTGAAAAGAATACAAAACATAGGCAGTTATAGACACCAAAAATAGAAAAAAAGATCTTTTTTTGCTCAACTTGTGATTGATTGTGATGTGATTGTATACACCACCTGCATAGATACTGTAATTTCTTGAAGAGCAGCATCAGCTTCATCCTGCTTCGTTTTGAGTAAAATGCTTTGTTCTCCAGCTTTCCTGTTCAGTTCATCTACCAGGGCTTTAGCTTCATTCAGCTTTGAAACACCTGCCTATTAAAGTTTATAGGAAGCAGATATTTAGTACCAAATATCAAGTGAATTTAAATGAAAGTTTGCTACAAATAGTATGGACAAACTAAGAATAATGTCGACTAATTTTCTTTTTTTAATTGTTTTTAACAATTTCTTGATATTATTTCACCTAAAAATTAGATCTGGCAGTTCTAGATGGGTCGCTCTAAGATCTATTACTACATCCAGAACATAAAAAAAATTTTCAAAATAATAAACTTTCAATGAAATAGCAGCTAGCACATAATCTTTTTCCCACTAATTCAATAGCATTTCAGTTAACTGATATAACTCAATGTAACTATTTCTCCCCAGAAGCAAATCAATAAAAATTAAATAGAATGAAACAAAATAGTTTATCTGATTTCTACATATTTGTACACTCTCTAAAAAACATAGATATATATAAAATAAAGTTTCAATTATGCTTAAGATTAACTATTTTCTTTATTCACACTTTATACATTTTACTTTATGCTAATTATATAATACCAATATTTCAAGATATATTTGAAAAAAAAATTATCTGGAAGATATTTTGATTTAGGATACATGTCTCTAATTTTCCTGTAAATTATTACCTTTATTTAACCAGAGCATTTAACATGTAAATGATTGTTTGTCACAAACAAACCCAAGCTGCTTTCTAAATAAACCAAGAAACCAATTTATACTCTTACAAATGGAAATCTTGTTAAATTGCATATTACAGTGACAGAAAAATATTGGCAGGCAGAATGAAAACAAAGTAGAATACATGGCAAGGAAGTAATTTTGTTTTGACAAGTGTTTTAAGAAAAAATATAGATTTGCGAATGTGGTTCTGAATAGCAGCAAGGGTCACTGAGAAAATGAGCTGAAAGGGGTGGGAGAAAGGTAAGGATAAAGTTGTCCTAAAGGACCATGCACATCTTTCCAAACTATACTGGGGAAGGGAAGTAGGTGTGATAGGAAAGACACCAAATGAGTTTCCAAAATAAGGACGTTGTGTGTACAGCAGAGGAATAAAACAACATGTGTGAGAAGAACTGCATTCGGGCTACAACTGCCCAAAGGATTGATGCGTGCCAAAGGAATTCAAAATCAATTCCAAAACTCAAAAGGAAAGAAAATCACAACACAGGGAATCTTGGTCAAAGCTACATAAGAGCCCCACGAGGTTAACGTAGGACATAGCAGTTTGTAGAACTAGAAGTAAGTGAAAATCACACACAGCAGGAAGTTGCTGTCAAGATATAAAGAAAGGGATGGAATGTGGAGCTATGAAGGGAACATTCATAAAAGCAGAGGCAGGATTTATACTGATGGAAAGATGATAGGTTTTTAGCGACACAATTCCAATACAAGAGTGAAAAAATCAGAAGTGCTTTTGAATACATTTCACTCTTCCAAGAAAACATGCCCAGTCTGATACATTCTTGAGGAAAAGTATTAACAAAAGGAGGCACTTGAACAGAGAAGGGCACTAAGATTGATACTATTTCTCTCCTGAAACCAGAGCATGAGCATTTGCCAATAGAGGACACATGACATAACCATTTTAGCAGCTACAGCTCATTAATACAAGAGACATTTCCTAACATAAGAATATATAGACAAGCCTTATGTTAAGTGTTTTAAACACATACCTGCAAGTGGTTTTGCCTTTTTATTAGCTCTCTTCTTTTACTGTTATTGATGGTACTGTATACGTGAAGGAATGTCATATACCTGCTAGGCGTTGCTCCATACATTTTACATGATTCATGGATTGCCAAAAATGACTTCAGAAAATCAGAATCACCTGTACAACATCATTTGTTACATAGATAAAATTATACTGAATTTTATCTCACATGAAAATAACTAAGAAAAAGCAAGAGAATATGCTTGCTCTTCAAGATACGAATTAAGAATATTCAAAATAGCACAAAGACTATACTTTTCTGAAGTATTCTCAGGGAAACAACATGTAAGTACATTTGAAGGGCCTATTTTTCAGAAAGAAATACACTGAAATAGTTTGATATTTGGAAAAGCCAGCAAAATTAATTGCAGACTACTGAGGGTTAATCATATAAGAAACTACTTCCCCAAAAATTTAATTTTAAAATACTTGGACTGTTTTAGAAATAAAGCCCATGTTTTTTTGTCTTCTCCCTTATCTCTGATGACAGGCAAACTAAAACGTTTTCCTGCCATTCAGTTTGTTGAACAGTTTCTCAAAAGAAGCCCAAAGATAAATAAAGTGCATTGCCCTAAAGAATTAAAAGAAATCAAAAGAAAAAAGAAAAGAAAATTAAAATAATTAAAAGAAAAAAATTGCTAAAGCATATTGATATAAAAAAATAATGCCTCTAATAAGTACTGCAGTCTAGATTAATTACGATGATCTAGGATAAAGAGGGATGGTAATTTGAACACCAAATACTATTTTTTGATAATTATTCTGAATGGCCTATTAAAAAGCAATATAAAACAAGAAATTCCAAGTGATCCACTTACCATTTTATATTCTGTCAGTTCCATGACCTCTAAGTGCTACTTTTATAGAAAGTGGCTAAGAGTAGTACTCTGCAAATGAGTGCTGGCACTGGTCTCTTAGATTACGCTTGAGACACTATTTTTAACATGACTAAATTTGAAAACTTATGATAAAACAAATTATTCTGAAAAGGAGCATTACTCACAAGAAAGTAGTTTTTGAAATTAATATAGTAAAATGAAGAGCTACAAAAAGAATAATTAAATATATAAACTGAAAAACTCTCAAAACATCAAATTTTCAGGTTGTGAAACAACATCCACATAGAAGGAAGACACTGACCAAAACAAGATACAGCTAACAAGATACAGCTTATAAAATTGAATATACACAGTGACTGTTTGTGACAGAACAGACTGCATTCGATCAGCAAGGATGTATGTCCCAGACTAATGCTACTTTGTGCAAAATGCCTGCCTTGAGAACAACACCAAAGTCTATGAATATGCTAGTAAACACATATTCAAAGTATCTACATTATTATCTATGCCAAACATGGGATCAAGTGTTAAATAACAAGAATAATAACTAGTAGGTCTACCTAACTATTACCTGAATGTTTTTTCTTTACTTCTTTATGTGTTTTTCCAGTCTTTTCCTGTTCATCTGAACCACATAGAAGCATTTCAGGTATCTAAAAAAAACCACATGATTTTTTGCATGAAAATTACAAACAAGGACAATTTGAGTTAAAATTAAAAAAAAAAAAAAAACAAACAGAAACCTTCCATCTAGTTTGTCTTTTGAAAAGACTGAAAATTATATACTTAGTCAGAATAAGGAATATACAGAATACTTTTAGTATTAAAAAGATAATTCTGCCTTTCCACGTCACTGATAACTTCCTATTCTCCCAAGTGGAAGATATTTTCCTGGATGTAAGAAGGAGCAGCTAATGCACAGAAGACCTAACAATAGCACAATTGTAGAAGCTTTAAAAGTATATATAAGTCAAGAGGAAATAAGTCAGTCTTAATCCACACTCTGCCCATGTACATATTAACCAATACTTGACCTTCACTGAGATCACTCAGAGAGGGGAATAGGATGATGGCAATACTGTGCTGGTGCTGTTTATGTTAGTGCCTAGGGGTTCTGCTTGTGTTGCTCTGTGTGACAATCACATGCAGGGTCACAGATTCCTTCAGGCGCTTCTACCTGCTTCAGCATGGAGCTCTCCAGGGGCTGCAGGTGGCTCTCTGCTCCACTGTGGACTTCCATGGGCTGCAGGGGCACAGCTGCCTCACCATGGGCTGCACCATGGGCTGTGGGGTAATCTCTGCTCTGGCACGTGGAGCACCTCCTGCCCCTCCTTCTGCACTGACCCAGGGTCTACAGGGATGCTTCTCTCATGTTTTCTCACTCCTCTCTCTGGCTGCAGTAGCTCCTGTACTGTAAGTTCTTTCCACTTGTTAAATGTTATCCCAGAAGCACTGCCACCACTGCTTTTGGGCTCGGCCTTGGCCAGCAGTACATCCTTCTTGGAGCCAGCTGGCACTAACTCCACCTGACATGGGGGAAGCTTCTGGCAGCCTCTCACAGAAGTCACCCCTGCGGGCCAACCCAACACCTTGCCACACAAACAAAATACAATTGGCTTTAACATTTTGCTTGTAGTTTGGATTTTGTTCTTAAATGCTGTGTTTGATCAGAGTCATAGTAGTCAGCATGTTGTTCAAGTCAGCCCACAGAGAGAACAAAACATGACGTTACTGGTAAAATAACAACGCTAGTAATACTTAACTCTTCTGTAAAATTTTCCGTCTTTGTAAAAGTGTACAAAGGGATTAAATAAGAACAGTGATAATTAATCCTTCACAACTTTAATTATCTTGACATTATTCACCAGAAGTCAGTTATATTTAGACATACTAATTTAAATAAGTCACAATTAATACAACTTGCCTTTTTCATACTGTCTTCTGACCAGGTTTCCATCCATAAAACCTGACATTTCTTATGCAGTGCTGGATTACTTTCACAGTTTATTGTGAAATTTAAATTGGTAGAATCCATGATCAAGACAACATGCAGATTTTGCTGGACCCCTAAGAAAATGTAACAATTTTAAGTATGTAACAACCTGACTACATGACAGTAGATTTATTGCAAATACAACAAAATTTACTTTCTTTCAAATACTTGTCACAAGGTAATTGCTGAAAAAAAAGAGCCTATAACATCAAACCACACTAGGACAGGCATGTTTATAAGCAGAACCTTATTTAGTACCATGAATTCTCATTATGTATACTACAGTGCATTTCTTAATTCTGAAGAGCTGACAGTATTTAAATTGAAAGCACTAGTTCTCATTCTAATTCATGTAGCCAATAGAACCAACTTAGAAGTAGTTCCATGGCCAGCTGCTATGACTGTATTCTTTCAGTCATTTTCTATGATTTATTTCTAAACTATTTGGTCTTCTCCTTGGGCCAAGGAAAAAACACAAATAATTAAGAAACCTATCTGGAAACTTGCTTATAATTACTGAGAATCCAAAGTGATTTCTTGGTATAATTGACAAATAGAAGAAATCTCTGATAGCAGATATATATAAAAGCTATACAAGCCAGAAAATAATGGGAACAAAAGCTTTCTTCCTTCTAACTACTTTCAACAGCAGATTTCATAACATTTGTAGAACATCCATCAATACAAAATTTCAGACAGAAAAATAAATTTTAAGCTGAGGACTCTGTGCCCTCAAATATCACAAATATTATTCCTGCCTGCTATTTAATAACTAATTAAAAGTTAAAACTGCACACAACAAACAGACCATTTTAGAAATTATTTGTCTATTACTATACCACTTTTTAAACTTTATATTAAATTATAACCCTGCTGACATACGGTATGTGAAATAGTTGAAAATTGGTCCTGTAAATCCATCTTGCGAAGCTTGATCCTTCAGAGGAGATAGCAATGGTTCTAATTCTTCTATTTTATACAGCCCAGGAACTTCTCCTATTTGAAGAATGAATTTAAGTCAGATAAAATACACTGTAATTCTTTAAACTGATTTGAATGCTTCCCTTGAATCCTCTGTATAGAGAATTCAAATTTCATAGTATTCACCTCTATACTTTCTTGAGTATTACCCCCCGCACTTAATCCTTCTTTTCATGATATCATAAAAACAAAGAAACAAATTACAGTGATTCTATTTAACAGTCTATTTTGTCTATATTGCTGAAATGTGTTTGAAAAAAGCTCTTTCAAATCTACCCGAAGATAGTGACCCTGTACTGCGTACAAAAAAAATCAAACCAAACTGTCATACACCAGGGCACAGGAACAGCAAAGTCAGTAGTTGTCTAGATCCTCAGACATGAAGTTTTAACACTGGATGATGAAAATCTGATACTGTAAGTAGATTTGGGGTAGCATCTGAGAGACAGGAAAATTTGGTGCTCTTATTAATCAGCTCTTAAACTACTGCAGTTCCAAAAAAATCATTTAGCAACTTTGACTCAGTCTTTCAATGATCCTCTCTCTGATCCAGGAACAAAGCTGGAAAGTAAAATAAAATCACTTTTGTTATTTATCATCTCACTACTTTCAGAAAAGTGAGCCTTGCTGGTGACTACTTAATTAAAAGACTCAGTCTATACAATCTAGTAAAGCACTGGAAACCTCTCAATTTTTAATTTTATTATAAAAGGGAAGCTGTACAGTAGAATGCATTTTCATTTTGCTATTACACTGTTATAAAGAAGTCCATTGAAATGAATTAGAGGAACTGAAAGCACCTATACTATATGGTAAATTAAAGAACAACTAAGTGAACCTTGAGCTAGGTTCTTACATACAAGTACTCTAATTAAAACAGCATAGAAAACTAACTAAACCTTCTGATAGAGACATAAAGTTAGAAAACATCATCTAATTATGCCTCATAGAGCTAAGCCTGCATGGTAGAAGTAGTACCACAATCTCTTTGGACTTGACTAACCTGAGGACAGCAAACTGTTGACCATCTCCAGGAAAGAGGAATGAACAAACTGATAGTCTTCGAGCAGCAATACCACCTGCTGTCCTTCAATGCCTGCAAGCTCCATCACCTAGAAGCAGGGAAGACATTTAAATCTCAGTGTATTGTTCAGTAGAAAATTATCATCATACAATATACTGAGTTGCAAGGGACCAACAAGGATTATAATCTTTCCTTGACTATATATTACATATATATTTTCTCCACAGCATCTACACTAATATATATTTACAAAATATTTCCAAGTGATTCAGCTATATGAGATATCAAATATAAAGAACATTTTACCTAGATATACAGCTTAGTAATGAAAAAATAATTAAAACAGACTCTTTCACAGAGTACATTTATGTATATGACTCAATGATAGAACTGTATCACTCTTTTGTGTAGGCACAGATCTAGAATTTTCTTTAGCATTGCTACTGAAGGTTATAAGAAACTGTTGATTCAGAGTTCGCATCTAGTTTTAAATATGTACCCTTTCATCAATCAATAAAATTTTATTTGATTCAACTACTATTAACTGGCAGATCATAGTAGAGACAGAAAATAAAAGTATACATGGAAATATATACATGAAAAAGCCTTTCCAATAATCACATAAACTTCCTATTTATAAGTTCTACAACAATCAAAAAGAGCTCTGGTATTCCAAAAAGTGGAGCTGCAGTTAGTTACTGGAAAGAACAGCATGCACATCTAGAGTGAGAATTTCTAAAAAAATTACTTATTTCATTTAGACTGTCATTTTTCTTCTCTTAAAATATCTCTTCAATCTTTTGTATCCATCAAAATTCCCATATTTTTTTTGTTTAACACAGACCTACAGCATTACAAAATAGAAGAAACTGAGTGACTTACATATTTTAGATCATTTTTGAACTGTTTCAGATGATAACCTCTGGAAATTTTGGGAGTAATCAGAACAGCTCCATGCATATGACTAACTAAAGAGGTAACTGTACGACGACCTACACCGCTCCGTCCTGCCAAAAGAAGTGATCCTCCAGGAAAACTCAGCACTCTGTCCACTTTGGACATAGAACTGAGGACTTCGTGGAACAGTAAAATATCTATCTCTTTTTTGTCCTGTCCATAATGAATTATACCCTATTTTTAAAAAAAGAGAAAAAAAACCTGATCACTAATAATAAATAAAAGCAGTGCGATATGAAAACATTCAACATTTAAACATTTAGAAAAGAAGGGCTTAAAAGCTTAAGACATCACATTGGTCTTTATTCTGAAAAAATTCCTGTGACAGAATTTAGTTATTTCACATACCCTTTATGAGTAATAAATATATCAATAATGAACATACCACACTACACCCAGCGCCAAAACACCCTGGAAGTCTTTGATATATTGAAATAGGAATCTACCACTGAACTAATTAAAATTGAATAATGGACCAGAACAAAGTCTGAGCTGTGTCTCTGACTATATATTAATTAATAACTCAGGAGAGTGTTTTAGGCACCTAATTGCTGCATAATTGCAGATTATGGAAGTTCCTAGTGAACTTCCATAAACACACAACAACAGATCCTATGATTAAATTATGACCTTGTCATACTTATTAAAACATCATCTTTGAAGCCCAATGTAACCGTGTGCTCAGAAAAAAAAAAAAACAAAATCAACAAACTCCCCGTTTCTGAGGAATTGAATTTCATCATTTCCCATATAGTGTATTGGTCACAAGTTGGCACTTAAGGAGAGGGAGTAGATTCCCATCTGCCAGAGCAGTCCATCAAACACTCTAAGTGTGACAAGCTCAAAACTCTCATCCTAAAAATCATATAGCCTAAAAGAGTTAAATGTTTGCATTTCCCCATCAAGCTCACTTTTTCTACTTCACTGCTTAAAAGCATGCCAATCTCCAAACAGTCCATTTGCATTTCTTCAAACAAAAATATGTTACCATATTGCAAATTAAAAAAGCAATAATATATATATGCACATAAGTGGTTCTCAAAATGTTGGTTCATCAAACTGTTGTAAATCACCAGCAAATGCAACTGATGTCCTTTCATTAACGTAAACTTGTTACATGATACTTCCTACTGCCTGCCACATAGCATCACAAGTCTTCCCTTCACCAAATGCAGAGGCAATCCCCACCATAAACCTGGTTGCTTGCACGTTACTCTTCACCAAACTGGCTAGAATCATTGCTGGGAACCCTTGCTGTGTCTATTCTTTAATCGTGTCTCACTTTTTGAATAACATCTTTCAGGTCTGTTGAGTTTAGTCTGCCAAGTGGCCTCCCATGTGGTGGTAGTGCCTGGCCTGGTGTGATGAATGCCTCTTGACAAGCTCCCCAAGTTACATAAAAGGTATCTGTGGGAAAGAAAAAAAAAGGAAACATTTGAAAATAAGTGTTCAACTCACATTCTATCTAACTTGACAAAGCACTTCCTAAACATATATTTCAAGTTTGTGTGGTGGGCTTCAGATGGCTTACCTGCCATATTGTCCAGAACATCGGAGCCCCAATCACCTTGAAACACTTTGGTCAGAATGTTATCAAATACTTGAAGTTCTTTCATGCCAACAATTCTGTCACGGAACAAGCGACGTGCTTCGTAAGCCAGAACCTCCAATAAAAAGTCTGCAGTTTGTATCAATGAACCTACAAAATTTAAGGAGAGAATTAATTTTATACATTTAAAACAAATTTTCAAATTTCCACTTTAAAACACAAAATTGAAAATGAGCAAGAAAAATTACATACCGGCAGGAGAGCATCGGTAAGGAAGAAATAAGAGAAAAAGTAAACATTATGAAGTGCTTTTTAGTAATTTCTTTATGGATCATTACAAGATAAAATGAAATATATCCAATTAAAGCAAGTTCTCTCTATTTAAACAAGTGACTGCTTCTAACAAAAATTAAGAAGGTGTTGCACACGAAGTTAAAATTAAAAGTCAGTTTTCCAGGTAATGAGACCAAGAAAATCCAGAAGACATTCTTTAATGGGAAGAGAAAGACTGATAACAAATACTAAAATAATAAGAAATATCCAAAACAGTCTGTATTAAAAAATGCCACTAGAGACTCCAAATCTTAAATATTCCTCACAAAAGTAAAAAGAAAGGTGAGTAAATAACACTCCTTATTGTTCACCACTGGAAAAGCACATGCATATGTCAACATTAGAAACAACTAAGAAGTGCCTAAATGAGCCAAGATCACCCATTCATTGATTGTCAGTGCAGCTTTTTTGACATCATTCAAGCTGCATTTACCATCTCATGATCCCAGAAAATAAGTGGAAAGGGAACACAGAATTCTTATCACTTTTATCCTCTTTAAGCAGCCCTCTATGCAACCTTTTAATCAATGTAAGAACTAAAACATCATGAGCAATCGCTCGTGATGTAGTAATAACACCAATTTCAGAGACAAAAACAAGATTAGAACACAGCCTATGAAGTATGTGTATAAACCAGGTTTCTACGACCAGGTAAAGCAGGACAAGCATGAGAGGCAAGGCTCTGGGAATCCACAAAACAACACATATGCTCAGAAAATCCCCAACACAAAACACAAAAAAACACAGAACAGTGAAGAGTAGGGGGCACAATTCAAGTTTCCATAGTAAGAATGCAGTCCCAACCTACTAACCTACTAACTTCCCTTAAACCATAAATAGTTCCCACACAAATTTTAAAACATCATTGGATAAACTTGTTTACTCATATTATGGAATGAACTGTCAGGTATTTTTTCCCTCTATCAAGTTACAGACAGTTCACAATTTAAAAATATCAATGTAGAGCCAACAGTAAGACTAACATCAAAAATAATGTAGGCCATTGTAGAACTACTTTAATAATGAAAACCAAGTGACTTACCACCTTCTAAATCGTATCTGAATAAACCAAGAACCCACTGAGTAAGAATACATGGTGTAAAAAGGTAATGACTGCGATCATCAACTGTGAATTTTGCTCGTACCTAAAAATGGGAATTAAGGAAAGGAAAAAAAAGTGGAATTGCAAAATGTAAAGCACTTTTTCTAAAGTACCAGACAGATTAGTTTCCTACTAGGTGAACATTTAGATATTTTATGAATGCACTCCTTGTTTAAATCTGTTTTCTGACCATGAAAGATTTTCTCAGAACATTTTTTCTGTACCATTTTTGATGGAAACAACTGTACATCTCACCTAGGACTGTTAGTGCAGTATTATTAGACAAAATACGTATTTTTTTAAAACAATATCAAATATGAAACACAAAGGCAATACTGAAATGTAATAAAAACCTACCTAAATTATTAACATTTTCTCACTAAAACCTACCTAAATTAGTAATGCTTTCTCACTACAAAATACTTCATATTTACTCTTTTCCCAGAGAGGATATATGAATTTACAACTACATCTTTAATTCAAGGAATAACTGCTTTCATCAGTTATTTAATCGCAGTGTAATGAGACTCATATTTCTTGGAATACATCTATAATGTCATATGAAAGTCTTGCTAACAGATGCATGCCAGCCAGTGACTAAATCCACACTGTAGTCAAAAGGATCAAGTCTGTATCATGCTTCTGCCTGGATGGGGACAGTCATAGATTCTACAGCAAGCACTACACAGTACCTCCCCAGTAAGGCTATGCACTGATTAAGAAAAGCAAGTAGTTAAGCATTTTGCTAGACACAAGTTCATAAAATTTCAAATGGGAGGCTAAAATTAACTTATGTCCAGTCCTAAACATCTGCTTTTAACAGTGTACAATTCTAATAGGTAGTCCTTGATGTTTGTAAAGGATGCCACCCTCATATCTCCTTCTGTGTTCATAACAGCATCCATAACAACTAGGCACACAATCACATGTTCCACTGTCGCTTCATCCATTAAGTAGGAAAACACTACTAGCCACATTTTATAAATCAGGAACTGAAAGTATAGAAGTGCTGAGATGCATGCCAAAATCCTAAAACAAATCTGTGGGAAATCAAGAGCACTTACTGCTAACTCTACTTGATTCTAATACCTAGGATTCTCTGAAACTAAGAAGTTCCAAAATAGATATCAACTTTATTAAAAAATATAAACTGAGATTTTAATACTGATAAACCGTTTTACTCACTTGTTAACATCAAAAGCTACTTATTTGTAATAAAATATCTGAATTCTCCATCTCCTTGAAGAAAGAAAAAAGGTTTCCATACCTGTTCATAGATCTGAACCATAGATCCTGCAAGCTGATGTATTTTTGGTAAAGAACCCCAAACAGGGTGATTCTTTAGGTTCTTCTGTAGTACCGGTTCTAAGTAGGCACTATAAATAGTTTGCAATTGCTCTCTTTCTGGATAGCTAAAAAGGGAAAAAAACCCAATCATTACTGATTTTTGCTATTTAATTAAAACTAAGTTAAACTCCTGTACACAATTACTGAGAAATTTCATTGAATAGCATTTCCATCCAGCAGCTAAGTAAAATTATAATTTTATTGCATTAGGCCATTCTCAGAAATTTTCTAAATACATCTGTTGATATGGTCAAATTTAAATTACTAAACTTCAATTTCTCTAACTTTTTAACCAAATAGCACCTTAACATAAAGCTGCAGAAAGCAGTTTACTGCAAAAATGATTCAACAGGAAACATATTTCTAACACTTCACTACCAACAGGCAGCTGTAGACTCCTCTTAGCTGGACTGTGGTGCCAAGAGGTAGCAAATAAAACCAAATTTGACAATCACAAACTGTGAGAAAAAATGAAAGACTAGAACAGCCATATCTTTGTAAAGGCTAAATGGACAAGAGGTCCTTATAAAGACAAGCTGAATCTGAGTTCTGAGAGTTAGATTAATTTACATATACTTACTCAATTGCACAGAGACGAACAATAGAAGTAAATCTGGAGCTTAGTTTATGTCTTCCTAATGATCCTCCAGCTGACATAGAAGCCACAATTTGGATGTTTTCTAAACCAACCCATTCCAGATTTTCATCATAAAATCCTTGATATGTAAGAACCTTTAATAATTAAAAAAATACTTCATTAAAGGAAAATCAACAGAGTATCATAATAAAATATAATAAAATGGTAAGAAGTATACCACTATTTCTGATTTCTTAATTGCCTGAGGTATCTTACTCCTCACAACTTTGTCACATGCAGATTTGCAGGACTCCATTGTCCCAATCATTAATGAAGATGTTAAAAGAGATCAAGGCTTCCAAGTAGACTCTGATACCACTGATGATCACCCTCTGGGCCTGGCTCTTCAGCAGGCTTTCAATCCACCTAACTATCTGCTTATGCAGCCTGTACCAACAGCTTTTCTTGTGAGGATCTTTTGGGAGAGAGCATCAATGGTCTTAGTGAAATTCAAGCAGACTATATTCACTCTCTTCCCTTCACCAAGCATGACGTGCCCTTGGTGAATCCATGCTGACTGCTCCTGGCAATCTTGTGGTCATTCATGTGCCTACTGCACTGTAACTCATTGAGACAAGTGCTGTCTTTATTAATTTACAAATATCAGCCAAATAAAAATGGTATCTTATTTCTGGCTGACACCTACATAGTCTATTAAAGCACGAACAAAACTATGCCAATACAGGATGCAGGATTCTAACACTGAAATTAATCAATGTAGGTATTTAGTACATACACTAAATTATATCCAGTATACTTGAGTCTCTTTATTGATAATGGACATAAGTGCTCACCTGCTGCAGAAAAGCCACAAGAGTGCTTGTTCCCCATTTATCAGGTTTGGGTAGATTGATGTCTTTTAAGTACAAAACAAGCCTTTCACAGTCCTTTGGTCTGTACACTCGTCCAGTGTTTGTGCTGATTACAATGCAGGTTTGACTTAATTTCTGTAGAAGATGTTGAGAAGTAGTCTGTGCACTGCAGTGAACAGTAGCAATCTGAGTGGAGCGGAGCTGAGAAAATGCATAGTGAAGCAGCATCCTAGAAAACCAAACATGTACATACATATAGGCATAAATAAATTAAAATGCTGTGTATCCAAAGATATTTTATAGTTTTTGAATTAAAATGCACATACTACATCCTATATTAATGGAACAGGTGGAGCATGAGGTTTGCTGAATTCAACATTCTTGCCTTTACAACTGTAACATTTTCCATTCACAAAATTCAATGGAAGTGTAGTGTATATAGTTACACAATACCTTGATTATAGTGACCCAAACCATCTAAATAAGGAATCTAATAAAGGTAACAGGATGTGCTAAATTGAGTTGCCTGCACAAGGCATCTAGAGCATCTTGAAATGAGACTGGATCTCACGTGCCTCTAAGCTGTTGCTCCATGACTGTAGGTTTTCCAAAGATCCTGTTTCATATCTAAAAGCCACATTCAGATGTCTTAGATGCATAGTGACAGTCTGAACTGCCCCTGTAGAACTTCATAAGAATTTACTTATTTGCCACTGCATACTAATTTGTTTAATTAATGATGTAAAAAAGTCAAATTCTATCAGAAAGTCATATGATAAAAGCATTATAAAAAAAATTACAAATTCTGTCAAACAACTAGAAGTGTACTTTACTTAAAGCAGGAACTATTTTTTACCCCTTTCCGCATCCTTCAGGACCCACAAGAAGAAATGGCTGCTTATTATTAATATCTAGCCATGGTCTAAAATAATCTAAACCTCTCTGCATGTCAGGGGTTTGGATGACAGGGAGTGTTTGGAGATTACTGAAGTCATCAGTTGTTAGATTTTCAGGTTTTTTCAGCTGATACAGCATCAGTTCTCCAGTGTCAGTGTCATAATATGTGTCCAGGGGCTTCCTTGGATCAGGAGGAGACTCTTGTGCCCAACTGAAGACCTTTAATAAAAATAAAAATAAAGCTGCAGTTAAATGCATACTCCTAAGAACAAGATACATCATTTCAAGCTAGTCTAAAGAATGTTCAGAAAATACTTATGTAAAATCAAACGTAATTCTTCGATTTGATAGTTTGAGGCTGCCTTTGAAAATTCAATCACATCATGCATATGCTTTATGATTAAGTCTTTAACTAAAAAATAATATATTACTCTTCCACTCTTCATAAAATAAAGAAATTAAATTAAATTGTATTTAGAAAAGCTTTATTTTTTTTTATATTAATCATTCTAATAAGAAGACTACCTAAATATACCTCCCTGATGAGATGCAAAGTCCTACTACTATTTCAAGTATTCTGAACAGAAAAAAACCCACAAAAATAAATCTGACTTACATATGCAGTACATATAGACAAACCTAATCTACACAGCTACAGTGGGTCCTTGCACGAAGCAGTATGGACAAAGGCATTTCACTATCTCTTGGTGCAGGACCAAAGGATTGCTATCTGGGATAGATGCAACGTATCAGTGATACACACAACATTCCTTCACTTCTCAGCTATTTCCCCAGAGTTAACACAAATCAAAATCAAATTAGAGCACAGAGACTACCTCTTTTGCAAATTCTTGTCGTGACTTCATGTTGAGATTGCCACCGAGACCACGTAACAAGTTAATAATGAACTGCCCACGATCAGTACTCCCATGAAGATGAGACAGTCCATTCATCACAGTTCCAACTAAACTTGTTTCTACTACAAAGTCATTCTGTAAATTGAAAGTTGTAGATTTAAATATATTCCTCAATATAAATCTGATGTGTTGCTAGCATGCTGTTACTACTCAATGCTTTTTGACATTTACACAAATGAGGAAAGATCTCAACACTGTTACTGTTCTAGAAAATTCACTTGACATTAATTTATTTCTAAGCATTAATTTGGAGATTTTAATTCCAGACTATGAGTTCATGTAATTTAGGATAAGCAATCAGAACTTTCCTCACAGATTTTGAGAATCTATACGGAATAAACATAACTGTACACCGGAAATCTTCCTTTTGAACAGATTCCTTAGGGATTTTGCTCTTTGGCACCAAAGGGAATTTGCAGCCTCAAGAACAATGCCATGTTTTTTCCTCTGATACTTTAAAAGCCTAAAAAATGCCTTGGGTAAAAGAACTAGGAGGAAAATAATTAGAAGAACACAACAGGACCACGTATGTTCCCCAGGAAAAGATAATGCACACCTCTTAAACACTAGCACACTGGCCACAGGAGTGGAGAAGTCTCCCAAATATTTTCACCACATAAGCTACTTGAGCAATGCAAATCCAGCTCCTCCAGAAGGGCAGTCTGGGAAGCATCATTAATGTGGTTACAGCACCAAGCCTTTCAGAGTACAAGAAAGGTTTAGACAACACTTGCAGGTGTATGGTTTGATTTTTGGGACGGTTCTGTGCAGGGCCAGGAATCAGACTTCAATGATCCCTGTGGGTCTCTTCCAACTCAGGATATTCTACAATTCTATAATTCTATCCAAAAAATGCTTACAATTCAAAAATTAATCTGAATGATCTTTTCAGTGCTAAACTAGAAAAATGGATCATACTTAACAGAAGCTGAAAGTTGATGAACTATTCATTTACTAACCTTCTTTACAACCCAGTTTAAAGCCTTTTCAAAATAGTCCCCAATCCAATTTTCAAGGTTGTATCTGCAATCTTCAGGCTGACTTCTTATCCAAGACTTTATTAGAGCATTAAGATCTGTATCTTCATCACTAAGTTAAAACAAAACAAGATTCAGATAAATACAAGACACCAATGTCCTTAAATAGACTGTTTTAAAGGAATAACAAAATTTAGAAAAAGTGTGGTAAAATACTTTAACAATTTCTAACCAATATTTGGGCTCTCCAGTAAAGAATTCAAAATGTCTTTTAGAAAAAATAGGAGGTATTTCAGTCAAAAGTTTATAAAAAACACCACAGAAGGGATATGCAATCTAAAGAAACTTCCCTAGTGATTAGCTTCCTAAATGTAAGCAACTAACCAACTGCTCCCTTCACTTGAAAATACCTTTCAAGAAAAGTAAGTACACATTTGCATACTTTAAAAGTGGCTTACCTCAGAAAGATCATTCCCATTCGAGATATCGTAGCAGGAGAGGCACAGCTAAGGTCATGAGTTTCAAATATAAAGTTGACATTTGACCCAAACTGAATTCTTTCTCCACTGGGCATAGTCAACAATTTGTTGTCATCCAAAACAGAATTCAAAGATTCAATCCATTCAGGATCAATATCACCATCACAAATTATCCATGAAGTAATATCTATTTCCAGACACAAAAATACAATATCAAACCCAAGAAAAACAGTTCAAAAATTTCACCCCTTGCTATCTTAATGTTATTTATTATTCTTTCTTCATTACGACTTACAGTTCTATGAAAACACTTCTTGCATGCTTTACCTTCTGCTGCCTGTTTTTGCTTTCTTATCCCAAAATTTGTAAAGAATGTACCGAGGCTTTGGGCTACAACTGTTACCAGAAGCTTTTCTTGCCTGATGCAATCCACAAACAGTAACACAATATAAAGAAGTACTTGAAAAGGAGCGATTCGGTAATTTCAGTGTTAACAGCCTGCAGGTCCCTCTCCGACGTACCTCGGGGCTCTCGCACCACTTGCCGAGCGCTGTTAGTGAGCACTCCATCAGACCACTCCCTGGTGTCCATGTCAATACGGCCCAGCAGCTGATGCCGAGGCATGGCTTTAGGATTCATTGTGTACTGCTTCACTACTTGGCCAGTTTTACCAAGGGCTGTCTTTAACATCCGCCAGAGCGTTGATTTACCTCCACCACTTGGACCCATGATAACTACACCCATTCTTTGACGCAGCTGTTCGTATAACTCCAAAGCCTTCTTGATCTAGACAACAAAAGAAATCACGGCTATGTGAAACTCTAAACCTAATTCAAACCTGTTCCTTTATAGTATTTCTGAGATTTACTTTGCATGCAGACACTTTCTATAATTTTGGTTTTCTAAACAATAGATATTAGCAGGTATATTTAAAATTATGATACTAGAGTTCATGAATAAATTTATTTTACATGTTAGAAGCATTTCACTAAATTACTAATATAAAAATAATAGCCATCTTTGGACACACTTTTAATGAGAATTTAACAAATTTTGAATCACAAAACTTTGTCCAGTTCTACAATAAATAAATAAAAACAAGGCAGAGAACTGCCTGTGAAAATCAAATATTCTCATGTTTCATTCTTTCACCGTCCAAAATATTCACGGACATTAGCACCTGGCTTGAATGAAAGTTTGCCACATGTTCACATCATAATTTTTCTTGCACTTTTTTTTCTTTCAATTACATAACTAATCTACCATGCTTCACGCATCTAATTTTTCATGTATATATAATTAAAATCTAACTACCAGTTATTCTTACTTTTTTACAAAATATTTTTCAAAAGAAAACAGAAATGAGTTAAATGAGTGTAACATTAATCAGTTCTAATTCACAATAGTGCTGTAGTTGATCTTCACCTGTGTGCTTATAATTTCCAAGTTTGCTTCTTCAAAGACTTGTTGTAAAGCTGCAGTCAACTCAGCATATTCCACATCTTTAGAATCAGTGCCAGGAAATACATCTTTAACCAGCTCATCAAAACGTGCACAGTCTGCAAATGTGAGCTTTGATGTGGTGTTCAGCCGCAAAGCTTGAACCACTATGTGACTCTCATTAACTGGAAAGAAAAACAAAAAAAAAACAGATCAGTTTAAGCTGTGTCAACACTGCTCACATGGAAACTAGAACTGGAGCACAGATTCCAGAATTCCAGTTCAAGTACCATTCTACTTGGAAGTTAGGCATAGTCAGGCATACTTACTGTAAATATTATATATACCCACAAAAGCATTCTGTAAGATATGAGGTCGTTATGATGCTGGTCAGATGCAGACCATTTTTTATGTCAAAATTTGTAAACTTTCAGATACATACTGGTTAAGCAAACAGGAACCAATAGTTGTTTCGTAAATATGTGAAATGCTCATCCATTCCACACTCTTTAATTCCCTCTCATTTAACACCTAAACAACAATAATTTAAAAACTATTTTACAAATGCAGTGAATCAGTGTAGTCCAATATAATTCTATCATTCCTACCTATCTTTATATTTGTCTCTGTCTACCAATCTGAATCTAGAGTCATGTGACAATTTTTGCAAAATTCAAATATATTTGAGTCAAAATGGTCTGATAACTAATGAATACTGACAACATCAGAGGATCAATTTTCCTGTCCTAAGCCAGGTGAAAACAAGTCTCTGAGAATCATTTAAAATTAGTCACAAATGAATTCCTATTATCTGTATTCTTATCATCATATAAAAGCTCAATCTAGAATACAATAAATCTTCTCTTATCTCCTAGTGAAGGTGGGCTTTCATAGATACTTTTTTCTTTTCTAAATTGCCTACAGATACAAGCCATGGCTTTTTAAAACTCCAGTGAACAGGAAAGCTGAAGTGAATTCTATTTGTACTTGATCCTAAAGAATCAAAAGTTCGGTATGGTCAATCTTACCTTCTTGCTTTGCATCGCTTTTCTTCAGCTGATGAAGAAGACTGCCACAGCCTCTCAAAACAGTCTTCAGTGCTCTTAATCCCCAATCATAGTGCTGTTGTGGTGTCAGAAGCTCCCTGAATTTAAAAACAATAATACTGTAATAAGCTCTAGACGACAGCTTCTGAAATTTTGGCTTGGTGAAGGAACACACAATACAGGTTTGGTCAAAAGAGAAACTGGCATGTATTTGTAATGCCATCTGCAATGCATTTCAGAAATACAGCAACGACACTCTGGAATTTTCAGATGGGTTATGTTCAACATGTATTTATTTTTGACCCTAACAGCGTTCACTGTAACTTCTGATCTTCGTACTCTCTAATGCACATAGTTTTAATCAAATAGTCACTTGCATTTCAACAATTTTAAGAGTTCAATACAACACAATGCTTGTGAGCATTCATATGCTCACATTTATATTTAGTGAGATCCCAGAGGAGCAGCAATTTGCTTCCTGAGATCATAACTGAATTCAAGATATTTTCATATCTCAACCTCCAAATATATTGCAGTATTTGAACTTTGTAAGTTAAAAGTATCTGTACAGAGATTTGCACGGTAAACCATTTAGACTTAATAGCTACAAGGGAAGAGAATTAGAAAGGTAACTTTACTAAGGAGGGGAGAGGGGGGTGGGGAAAGCTTACCTTGCTAGATTAAAAATAGCCACTAATTTTCTACCCAGTATTTTAGCATCCTTAAAGCCTTCTGAATACAAAATAACTTCTGCAATGAGTTCATTGTCTGGATGAGTCATAGCAACCGGCCTGAAAAGTTGTTTGAGGTTATCAGGCAGCTTTTGTCTTCCTCCATAACCTTTCCCAGCAGGATTCAGAGTGATAAAAATTCCAGCATTAGGATCCATTTCCACCTAGCATTAGAAGTGCATTGTAATGATATATTGTCAGATGAAACAGAATTGAGAAATGCTGGGTGGACTATGTTTAGTTACAGTAGTCAGTTTTTAAGTGTGGCCAATGTGAACAAGATAATTAAGTTTTGCTGTACCTTTTTGCCAAGCATCTCACACACAGGACTGTGTTTCTTCAATGCATGTTGAATTGTCTGAACCTGCATGGATACTGCAGACAATACAGCTTCCTCAAGTCTATTGAATTCATCAAAACAGCCCCACGCACCACACTTCACTAAGCCCACAAATATGCGTCCCATTGACTTCACATCAATGCCCTTGAAATTGAAAAGAATGTTGTCAAAATTCAAATAACAAGAAAATATAAAAGAATGTCTTCCCACCCACTAAAAAGCAGGTTCTTGAAAATATCCACAAATTTCTAATGTCAACTGATAAATTGTCAGAATAATTTCCATAATAATTTCAATACAACTCCAACTATTACTACTACTATAATTTATATAAAAAAACTTAATATTATAATTTTAATATTATTTCTGTAATATAATATTGCTTTATGAAGTACGGGTATGGATATCCATTTCCATAAATTAAACAAAACCATATTCACCTCATCACAATTGAAGACTAATACTTGTCTTCCAAGAATCCCACCCAAGGCCTTTACTGATTCTGTCTTCCCAGTTCCAGCTGGACCATAGGGATTTCCTCCAAGGCCCATCTTCATGGCCTGAGTAAGAGTTAGGTAACACTTATCTGTCAAAGGTGTATAAACAAGTTTTGGGGAAATCCCCTGTAGAAACAAAACAAATTATATTGATTGGTAGACAGAAAATAACAGTAATTTAATTTCATTAATTTTATTCATAAGTAATTAATTTAATAATATAAAGCAACATTCAAAATTTCTGTCTCTTTAAGAATATGAATTTGTTTACAAAGCTGTCCTGGTTTTATATCAAATGCCAGTGTATTGTTCAAATTTTTTTCACAACTACAGATGAAACTGCACTTCAATATATGAAAGCAAGCATATTAAAAATATTTATATGATAATGCAGCTACTTTGATACAACTTCTCTTTACCCCATCAGCATTGGGAATGAAAATTATTACCCTATCTTTTAATCTTATCTATGAAATAGCATGTTAAGGACATAAAAGTTCAGAAAAATGACAAGTTAGGAGACAATCAGCAGCGTGTATGAAATGAGAAAGTGTTTGACTCATACATAAAAGCCACTAGGTAAAAATACCACACCTGATATTCATAAGTGTATTGGAGTTCAGCATCTACCATCTGAACATAACATTTTTGGTCATTCATATAAAATCTCAGCTGCTTCTTCCAAGCCCAGTCTTCAACACTGTGAACCTCAGCTTGATTCAGCTGTTTCACCACATCAATGTTATGAATGATATCAAGAATCAGAGCTTTAAGCTTGAGCTCGAGGACTCCAGATTCTGCAAATAAACACACCAAAAGAAAAAAATCACACCAGAAGACACATGTTACCCACTCACAAGTTCATTGTGCTGTGTTCTAGGATCAGCAGATTTTCTTTAGATCTTGTTTGAATTACATAAATGCTTTTTATTTTCTAAAGCAAGCAGCATAAAATAAGATCCTGACAAACAATGTAAATCATGTAACACTAGTAATTTTGAAGTGATTTTGTCTGCTTCCACATCGAGGCAGGGCAGTGAGATGGAGGGAGAGGGGGAGAGGAAAAAGAAGAGGGAGAGGCATTTCTGCAAGCAATTTAAGCCAGGAGTGTTAACAGCCATGTCCACTTCAGCAATCAATGTGCTCCAACCTGCTGAGTGATCTGTTGAGCACCTGAAAACCATACTACACACACTCTGGAGATTTTACTCATAATAATTATGGTGATGTGGAGTGAAAGTTCATTAACAGACTGGGTGCATTAAGTGTACCCTTAAAGCATATTGTTTGATTTAGCTTAATTGAAAGAAATCCAGTTTGTGTGTTTCTATACCATTCCATGATGGGAATTAAGTAAAATAAGTGAGAATAATCACAACTCACTTCAAAATCCCACCTATTTTCCAAACTAAAACATTACTGTAATGTATTATACAATAGATGAAATTAACACTCCTCTGTAACTGATGAAATTTCTCAAACAGCTACAGAAAGAGCACAGAAAGGGAGCCCAGATAAACAACCATGCTTACAGACTTCTGGAGATAGGTGACATGAACCCTACTTCTAATTAATGTATTAGATGTTTACAGTTCATAAACTGTAAACTAGAATTTAATGCAGTAGGCAGCTATACAAATGTGGTGGAAGATTATCAACTACATATCGAGTCTTTTTATACCTAAGATAAAAGCCATCTCACCTAACCTACAGTGTACACTTTTTTATCTGAAGTAGTCACTCAAAGCCAAAGCCCCAGCTCTCACTGAAAGAGAGAAAAAAGCACTCAGAGGCATAATTATTCTAACCCATTTGGACTATGTAACATTCGGAACAATCCTGTCTTGAGAATAACTAGCTTATTTTGCCTCAAGGATACTCAAGAATTATTAGTTCAGAGGCAGATGTGTACGTCTAATATAGAAAAAAAGAATCACCTAAACAGTTGCACAGAATATATCAGCTTGACACAATGTACCTCAACTGCTGTTTGCCCACTTCCTCTGAAACAGTAGATACATAAGCTAAAAGATAGAAATTTACTAAAAAATTAAGAAAAGAGGTCTCCAAATACATAAATTCTCCAAGACAATTCTAATATATACAAAAATCCTTTTATTTACTTAGAAATATTAGTGACTCTAATCTTGGCTCTAATAGAAAAGTTGACTTCATGTAACTCAGCTTTCTGAACTCAAATTGAGACAGATTTATATAATTTCCTGTTTAAATAAATAATGTAAAATACTACACAACCGCAGTCATAATAAAGAATTATCTATTAATTATCATTTTTATACCTGTACTCCCAGTATCTTCTATGCCACTACCAATGCTAGTATAATGGTCCAGTTTAGCTGTGAGTTCCAATTCTAATTGTTGCAGATTATGGGTTTTGATAGCACTTTCAACATCTTCAGTGAACAGAATTTGTTCTGCCAAGGAAAGAATCTGTGGAAGAGAAAGTTCAAATTATATTTTAGAAATTCTGAACACATATAAAAACTAACCAGTTTTTCAATTAATTTGCAATTGCTTATTATGTCTGATATTTTAAATATTTTATTGTATAATTTTTAAACAGAGACCTACATTTGCTATGATCCTAAGGAAAAATAAAGCCATCTTAAAACCTGGCAAAATTTTTCCAAAACTTGCAATGTAATCTAATACAGCAAGTCTTTTCCATTAAGTGGTATGTCAGATTGCCATGTTAAAGACTTGAATATTTCAAATGTTTGCAAAGATATTTAATAAGAGGACCTATGTTTAAGGACTTCTCTACATGACAGACGAGTAAAATGGATTTGATTTGGGTTATTTTCTTCCAAATCTAAATGCATAGCTATTCACAAAACTAAAAAAAAAAAACTTATTTGGTAATTCTAAGAAAAACTGTGACATTACTGGATCAACTACTACCTGGGAAGGAAAGAGCGATGGGTCAATTGAACCTTGTGATTTTTTTCCAGCATCAACACAGTCAATTAACATTTTTTTCAGGGTCTCCTTCATCTCTGAAGCCAAACTGTTTAGCCACACCTGACAAAGAGATGAAACTCAAAAATTACATTCCAAATTAATTTCTCAGAGATGTTTGAACTAGACTAGGATGTGATTTTCTTACCTCCACATCATTCGATAGAAGAACTTTATTTCTAAGTGGCACAGTTTCTCCTTCTACAGACTTCATGGCAATTATGTATTTAAATTCTTCATCAAAGCTCACACTATTAATGCCTATTAATCAGAAAACATCAATAAAGTTTTATATTCTCAAAGTCATGGAAAGCATCTAGTCATGGAAAGAGAATAACTGCAGCATACTATTTGGCTTCAAAGAAGCTTATCTCTAAGTAAGTAAATTTCACACATAAAGATTAATGCATTACCAGCAAAAAGTTTCTTCAGATGAGACTGGATAACCAGAGGATTCGTGGACTGTCCTAAAATTTCTAGTAGGTCATCATCTCCAATGAAATAGAATCTTGGAAATGCTGAGCGCTTTTCCTATATAAAAATAAATCAATTTTGTTGATTTAAACCCAAGCTTATTGACTTTCTTTATAAAAAAATGTATTAATGTTCACTGTACCTCCAAAAACTCATTCAGAGATTTCTGACATCTCTGAAGCTGGTCAAGTATGGTAGTCAAGGTATTTTTTATTCCTGTCCGGGCATTCAGCGATGTTATCCTATTGTCACTCTTAATATCTGACATAATGGATCTTGACAGGAAAAAAAGACTAATAGTAAATCCATTATAATTTTAATTTAAATATGACATATATAAAGTTAAGTAAATAAAAACTAACACACAGGCAAGTAATATAAAAAGCTGATATATAACTTTCAGGTTTCGGTACAAATGATGAAACATTTCAGAATTTACCTCAACATCTCTTCAATGTAATTTAAGAATAATGGTTTCTTGCAAAAATTTCTCTACCCAGAACCAAGAAAATTAAATTCTTGACTTTTATTCGCACTTAAGTGATTTCAACTCAAGCCAAGACACATACTGGTTCATATCTTTCCGTATTTTTTAATTTAAATTAACCAGCTGTTTCTCCAAAAACTGTGTGTACTTTCTTAGTGAACAAAGTGATAGTCCTCAACATGATTCTTGAAAAAATAATTTCATCACCTCTACTTCTGCTGCTGAGATTAATCTTGTGTTTGTCTGCCCTGATCAGAGTCTTTGACACTTCGCATGATTCCTTCCTTCACATGTGCCCCATTAAATGAAAACATTACCACCTTTATTCAGATAGATATATCTTGCCATCACACATATATTTCATCTGAATTCTTGTCACTGACCTTCTTCTCCATACATATGCCAATTTTTCCATATATTTTCACCATGAAGAATGTTCTAGACTACGTACCAAAGATACTACAAAAGGTAAGTCGCATTCCATAACACTAACCTAAAGTTTTCATCAACCCTGTTAAAACGAGCTTGTTCTTTGGGTAGAGCTCCACGACCAAATATCGGTTCCAGATAGACCCATTTCCTTTGAATTTGGTTCAAATTCTGCAGGTATTCATCCAAGTCAGCTAGTTTTTTTTCCCAGATGGACACTTTATCTTCAAAACCTTTGTAATATGGAGAGTCTTTAAGAGACTGTAGAAGACAGCGATGATCTCCAACTTGATTGACTGTGTCCTTCCAGTCTTTAATAAGCCTGATCGTCTTGCCTTGGCTATCTTCATAATCTGTTAACATAAAGACAGCTCCAACTCCCCAGAGTTCAAGCTCACGTAATGCTTCTCTGATTGTGATTTCACCTTGAGCTCGACAATTCAAATCCTATTTAAAAGCAAGAATAGATCCCATATGAAACTACAGAGCTTGCAATAACCTCTTGATTCAAAAATACAATGCAAATTCTACTTCTATAGTATTAAAGATATATGAATATGGAACAACATACACCACATAAAATAAACCATAAAAAAACTATAGATCTTGTGTTTAAGATCATTCATACCTTAAGTTCCATTGCTTTTTCTATAATGGCATCTGTCACTTTTAAGAGATCTCCAAATAGCAAACCCTCAAGTGTAGTGCCTCGAGGAAGACCCAGAAGACGAAAGAGATCCAACCAATGGTCTGGAGAAAGATGTTCTCCTCTTACATATTTTAGGAGTGGAATTATCATCTACAGAAAAAATGCACATGTAAGTCAATCTAGTCATTATGAAAACTGCATCTCTTTGATTATGGACTGACATGCTATTCAAACAAAAATAAAATTTCAGTTCTTAAACTGAGGTACAATTTTTCCAGTTCCTGAATTTGAAGTTTGGGTATGATTCTGAAGACAACTTATTGTAAATTCGTGTCTATGTAAGCTGTAATGACCATTCTGTTTACTGTACAGAACTAAAGGCTCCCGAAAGCAAGTGAAATGTTCAAAACACTATCAGAAGACATTTTGTTAAATGTTAACTGGTTTTATTGTAAGAAATGAAAAATGAGGTATAGAATAGAGTACATTACCCAGTAGTACCAAACCATTTTTTGTTTCACAGGCCTTTTTGAAATTCATAGAATCACAGAATATTTGGGTTGAAAATGACCTTAGAGATCACCTGGTTCCAACCTCCCTACTGTGGACAGGGACACATTCCACTAGACCAGGTTGCTCAAAGCATCATCCAGCCTGGCCTTAAACATTTCCAGGGTAATTAGCATCTTACTTTATATTTGTCCACTTCTTTTTGCAACTTTACTGTCATTACAGTATGTTCGTCCATCTTCCTCAGTCTGTCATGCCAGTTAAACAAAAATTCTTCAAATAGGTATATCTTACTTCTGCATGAAAATAAAACATAAAAAGGGCATAACAACACAGTACTACAACCACACTTGTACACCCATTAAAAATAAAGTAACAAAATGTTACCTAAAAGTAATCCAGTCTTCTTTGGCCTTTTCCTGAAAACCTTGATAAAACTCTTCATACAGTGCCCAGACTTCTGCACAAGTCTGAATATCTTGACTTACAGCTTCTGACAATGATAAGTCAGGCTCTTCCAATTTAAAATGATGGCATTCTTCACTGCATAAAAAGATCATTGCATTATGCATTACATTATTCCACTGTACTTTTATGGATTAAGAAATGGTACCATACAGAAATCACTGTACTTTTTTAAGAAAAGTCATTGGCTTTATTGACGAATATTGCTGCCAACTGCAATTTCCTTATAATCTCCTTCTTGAATAGCAATAATAAAGAAATATGAGCAATAACTCTTTTACACAGCAACCTTCTACCATATTCACAATTATTTTCCATAAACTTTCATTCACTTTTTATTTATGAGAAAGGTGAACTAATTTGTGCCCTCAAAATCAAAGCTGGAAAGAAAATAATTTGGAATCGAATGTTTCTTCCTGGTGGTAAAAAGAATATGCTAATTTTATTTACCATAATTTACATGCCAAGGTAAGAAGTTAAATAGAAAAGTTCATCCTCAAGATCTGCAATAATGAAATGCAACTTACTGGAAGAGATGAGCTCCTGTTTACTTAAGTTATAAAAGGATTGAGGTTCTTTTTGGACCAATATCCCAAGCCTTGTCTTAGTGAGAATTTCAAAAGTTAGAATTAAGCCTTTAGTTTAAAAACTTCCTTTTGCAAGACCTTAGGAGACTTCTAAATTTATTTATCAAAAAAATACATAGGAAAAACTTAGCTTAAGAAATTCATGTTAGGTAAAATCAACAAAAGGACCCTGGAAAGCTAAGGAAAAACATGTAATAAAAATTAAATTACTTACAATATCTATTGTGATAAAAATTAGTGAACATTTTCTGAGACGTGACTGCTGCAAAAGATCAATACGTTAATGAATAAGATATACAAGGAAATATACATACATGAGTTTTTCTTTCACGGATTTAAGTTCATCAAATTCTTTTTTTTTTTCCTTTATCATCTGAGCACTTTTCTCGAGTACATCCTGATCACCTGTTTCAATGACATCATCACTTGGCTTTAGCTGATCCCAGCGAGCTTTAAATTTTTCCAGGTCTTGAAGATATATATTGATACGTGAAAGCACATTTCCTTTCATCATTTCCATCTGCAAAGCAAGAGGCAAAATTATATTCCTTAATGGTTTGTATCTACAACTACGATCAAAATCAAAGTATCAGCTTCAAAACTTGGTAACGACAACTTGATCAAAAATCAAACTCAAAAAACTTGTATAATATCCGAAGAAATAGTTCAACTTTATTCTCCTTGTTTTGTTTTTCTTTTAAAAGGGGAACTGCTTTTTTTTTATTATGCTAGTACTTGAGACCCACTTATTCAGCCTACCCTACCTACTTAGGCTTGCCTCTTATAGCATATAGTAAATTTGCTATATTTGTATGGCAAATTGATTATCTTCAGTAGAACTCCAAATATGTTAAGTAATTTGCCTATGGACTGGAATTACAGGACTGTGCATAGGTTAGAAGAGTTAAGCGAAAAGAAAATAAAAAGTTTTCAATACTAAAAACATGATAAAGAAATAAAAATGCTATCTTTAAACTCTTATCCTCTTTTCCTCTGTTAGCCACTGCATTTATTAAGCCATTTCTGTCACCAGAAAGTTGTTTTGAGACAGAACTACAATACAATACTTAACTCAGCATCAGTTCAATAAAAGTTTCACCTAGTTACTTCATCAGAGTTAACAGTTACTGCTTAAGAGTTTGAGTATTCTTCCTCAGACGGCTCTCCCTCAACTCAATAATGTTCATGTTAATATTGAACTGACAGTATTTATGGATTTAATCTAAGAAAAAAGTACTGTTCCAGACACATTCAAAATAATTTCAACATTTTCAGGTAAAAGTTTAAGCTTTCATTCCTACCTGTTCAGCAATCATAAGCTGGTGGCTTTCCATCATTAATTCAAATTTATCCCATGTAGCTCTTAGGTTACTAATACTGTCCAAACCTGCACCGGCCACAGTTCGCAGAAGTTTGTTTTTATCTTCAGCCTCTTGAAACAGGAGAAAAATCTAAAACCAGAAAGATCAAAAATAAGTGTGCATATAAAAATTCAGCCAATCCTGTTATCTAAAGCAAATACCTATGAATCGCCAATCCTGTATGCACAGATAATAAGCTTATACACAGCTGCTTTTTTAATACTGTTTCTAAAGTTATGAGTGGGCTTATGCATAACAAAAGATTAGATTAACTAACACTCTCCAATCTACAACAGAGATCGCTGGTACTAGACAGAAAAAAGTAAAATACAGTCATGTGCCATGAAAAGGAAGAGGAGGAACTGTTTGGTCCATATTTCTTCCAGTATAAGACATACATGGTATGAACAGGTGCCAGTTGGGAAAAAAAAATAAAAAGAGGGGTCCTTCATGTAATGGGTAATTGATCTACACTTTACCAGAGGATATTTTGGATGTCAAACGTGTATTTGCTCTCAAGAGAAGATGAGTTAAGGCTGTGGAAAAGAAATCCACTGAGTGTTACTATATGCTCGGGAACCACATAAAACTCAACAAGGTTCAGGTTGAGGGCTAGAAGCAAAAAGTATCAAATATGGTACCCTGATTCTATATTTTCCCCTAGGCAAATCACTCCACTGCTGGACACAAATTACTGTGCTACATGGACTAGTGCCCTGACTCTATGTGACCTCTGCATGATCTTTATTAGTTATTATTAAATGTAAGTTTCCATCCTAGAAAGTAATTATGGTTTTACAGCTATTGTTCTGGATAGAATAAAATAGTATCTTACCCCTTCTTTTCGTTCATGTAGGTTTAAATACTTTAAATTGTCTTCTGCTATTTCCTCTACAGTCTGGGGCCTAATCACTAGTGTTTCCATGGCATCAGTGAGAAATGAAGAAACATCACCCAGGTGAGCTACATAAAGATAGAAAACAAAGTTATTATGAAGAGAATATTTGTAGTTTTAAATATTCAAGTCAGATAAATGCACAAGGATACAGCATTAGTCATAAGTATGCAAAGTATTTGTTTAAAAATTGCAGACTCCAATCTTGTCTACTACCTGAACAAAAATTTCACGTTTGTGTTTACACACAGCTTTTCAAATGTGATCCACTGTGTTCAGTGCATGATTTAGACCGTAAGTATCAGAGTCCCTTCTGAACATTAAGCATAAATATATGAGGCATCTATTTACATACTTTCAAATGCTGTATAGGTTGATTTATTTTTTTTTAGGTAAACAGATAAAAATAGATGTTAAAATTGCTTTTGGGTTCTTTGGGGATTTTTTTCTGTTTGTTTTGATTTGGGTCTTTTAAAGAGGCTAACTAACTAAAGCCACCTTGCTTTATATATTGAAAAGACTCACAAACAAATACCTGAATAACCTATAATGTTGTATTTACCGACCAAGGTAAATTTCTTTTGATACTGAGAAAGGAGCTGTACAGCTGCAGGAAATCTTCCAGGAAAGGTTCACCTTTCAGGCTATGGAAATAATTCACTATCTTGCACCATCCCTGTTCTATGTTTCCTGTGACAACCATTAGATTTAAAGCACAAAGCACTGTTATTGCTCATCATCTATGCTTTATTCCATTTTGTCCTGCTGTTTCAGATACAGGTCGACCACCCAAAATAGGGAAATGTTTTGTATTCTCCAACAGTTTTAAAAGTTTAGACAATCTAAGCGACAAGCAATTCTATGAAGTCTAGATCATTTCAGACTCTTCATGAAGTATTTCAATTTGTAAAAAAAAAATCAAATAGCATTTTTATTACATTTCATGACACCTTCTCAAACAGGAAATTTTCCTCCCCCAAATATTAAATAAATTTTCCTCTCTGAAGCAAAAAAATTTCCCTTCATATAAAAGAAACAAGCAAAACAATGTCCATATGTATTCTTTTACACCTGTAACAGATGTGGCCCAAACAACAGAACAGTGAAGATACACAATGGACATCAAAGGCTCCTAGGATAAGTCTGTAGTGAAAAAGTAATATTGAGGAATACACAGCTGTAACAATCATTTTCTCTGCATTATGATTTCTGCAGTTCACTGTGCCTGAAAGCAAAGTATTTCTTTAAAAGAGTATTTACATTAACACAGATGTGACCAAGTACAACAGAAACAAAGAAAAATAAAATAAAATACTGTTCACTGAAGTTATTTACCTTGAATAGATTTTCTCAAAGAAACAACTAGAACATCGTACAACTTCTGGATGAAGTCATCTATTACAGTTTTCACAGGGTTGCAATTAACAGTTAAACAATCTATTCTGATCGTGCTTCAAAAAGAAAAGATTAAAAGATAGCAAATATTCAGTAGTATATTTACATGTTAGTATCTCCAGATCTATGCACATCTATAGTTTACCCTAACTTTGAAGTTTACTGAAAAATTTCCCTTATAATTCTACAAATGAAAGTCATAGCTTATTGGGAAAATTACTCATAGTATTGAAATATTTATAACAACTATGCATATATACTTTCAGTTTTATGGGGACTGAGGTCCAATGCTCTGCTTCTCCAAATACTTGATTTTATATAACCAGTGTCATAAAATTCTGAAAGGCTATTACCATACTCAAAAGAAAAATACTTTCATTATTTGTATATTCATGTCTTTAATTCTTTAATTTCCATGAGAGTTTACTAACTCAGACTTCAATAGTAAAAAGAACAGAAGAAAAGCCATAGAGAGTAATTTCAAGGCTCCATATCTAATATATCAGTGACCATAAGCAGATACCTAAAGAACACTAAGAAAAAGGTCTACCATAGTTGATAAGTGACACCTCACTATCCTCCCTCAATGCTAATATTTTCAACTCATTAATTTCTTAGCAATATGTTGCTTCTGGCTAAAAATCACATCAGTCAATTTCTCTTCTATTCACCTCAGTCTATCTATGAACTCATGGAAATCTTTACTACTCAGAGTATCACTACTCAGCAAGTTCTACCAGTCCATTCTCCAGCATGAAATGTCACATCTTTCTCCTTGTTACTACTACCTTTAAAATATCTGATAGAATACATTATTCAAACAAAAGAACAGAGTTACGCTATACCTTGGAAGACGTTCTGCTTCTTTCCCTCTCACTTTTAATGCCTTGAAGTTTTTTTCCCAGTCCTGTTTGCTAGAAAGATGTGTCTTCACCAAAGGTTCCATATCTACTTGGCCAATTACGACCCATTCCTTTCCAACATTATTTTTTATTCCAGGGAAAAGAAATATTTTCCAGATTAAAAAACTGTTTCTCAATAACATTAAAATACTTCAATAATATTTTCAAGTTACATTCCCTTTAACATTTGTGCTTCTTCAGTTATCTGTACATTTTCTTAGTGCAAAAATCAGGAGGTAAAAACAGGAGGTTTGACATGTTCACACATTTAAGGATATTCAAAACAGAGAGACTGAAAAGTCAGCTATTACACAGAGATTTCAATGGGAACTATACATATACTTCAAGTCAGGCATGTGATTAAGTGGTTGGCTTAACATGGATGGATTTGCTAAGCTTTTGCTCATATGCCTTGCAGAAAAGGATAACAATGCACAAACGTCATTGCTCAGCTACTTCTAGAATGTCTAAAGCTTAAAATTATACAAATCTAAGGGAGAAAAGGTCAGTCCACTATTGAAAATACCTTGAATTGATTAGAAACATCTGTCAGCCTTCTGAACAAGTCCTCTGCTTTACTGAAAGCAGTCAGAAATCCATTTGCATTTCTTTCAGTCATAACAGTGAATATAGACTCATCTTCTGCCTCACTTACTCCCCTAAACTGATTGGGAATAGAGATGAATCTCTTCATTTCTCTGTAATATCTAGCTCGTACTTCTTCAAAAGGAGGTCTGAATTGCAAGCGACCTTGCCTAAAAAATGAAACAAACAATAGAAAACCTAATATTTTAATGTAATCTGCACCTGAATATTTTCATTTAAGGCAAAAAAAAAAGATCTTACTTGAATGTTAGATCAATAATTATCTCTGGTAAATTCTCATTGAGTGCTTCTAAGCCCATTTGATACTGATGCTCCAGAGCTTTGTAAAGTTGATGATTCCAGTGTTGTCTCCAAGCTTTCATATCACTCGATTTGAAACCCTAAAATTTAACAATGTTTATTTTTATTTTATTCCTCAAACTATAAGATGAAACTGCACCTGGTATAAAATCTGAAGATCAAGATCTTAATAAAATTCAGTAATCACATAGCTGGAACAGACCAGGTCACGGCACCAAGCTGGCCAGAGTTTAAGGACCATCTGGACAACATACTTAAGTCACACTGTTTAGTTTTAGATAGTCCTATGACGAGCAGGGAGTTGGACTTGATGGTCCTTGCGGGTCCCTTCTAACTCAAAATATGAGTTTTTGATTTTGTAAGCAGTTAGTTATTGCATTTATTGCATTTACTGCATTTATTTCAAATTAACATAGGAACACAAAAAATATCCAAAACAAACAGTCTCTGTGGCAGATCAACATAAGAACTTCACTGAAGTTCATCACCCATTGGTTTACCAGAACACTCTTCAAGGTTACTCTAAAATGCACAGGGCTCTGCTAGAAATAACATAAAGAGCTGGCTGAATAAGAGACTTAAACCTGTATCACACCTCTCATTTTCTAATAATATGTAAGTTATCTTTTAAATAGTATTTATAAAAATTCTTGTGTATTTCCACAGAACAATGTTAACTAATAAATTAATGTAAGATTTTGCCTCAAAGAGTACAGTTTTTCACCTAAATCAGCTACACTGCACTGTAAGACCATGTGAAGCCTTATCATCTAGTCAAGTTCTGTAACTCACAGAATATTCTGAGCTGGAAGGGACCTACAAGGATCATCAAGTCCAACTCTTAAGTGAATTGTCCACACAGGGAGCAAAACCTTTACCTTGGCATTATTAGCACCCTGACCAACTGAGTTAAATGGTCATTTGCAAGTCATGGAGGGATTTGCAGAAGGACAACAGAAGCTAGAAAATAAATTAGAAACTCCTTCCAGCTTAAAAGGTTCTCTTGTTTAATTGGAGATTTTCAGATAGGGCTTTGGAGGCAGTCCAGGTTTGCTGCAGGAAGCTAAACAGTTAAGGTCTGCCCTACAATTCAAAGCTGCCCATAGGAGCTCTTCCAACAGAAAGATTCTAGAGATAAAGAAAACCCGAAATTGTCTTAATTAAGCCTTAAGACAATTATAATAGGGTTTTTTAAGAAGTACGTAACATATTGATGACAACAGCAGTAAGACTATACCATCTTATAATTTTTAAAATGTAAAAAAAATATACATTTGTTGAAGTTTTATCACTTCTACTGGAAGATTTTTAAAGAGTGACTGAATACCGTTTAGGTAATTTTCCATCTAAAAACATTGTGTAATACCAAAATAATTTTCAAACAGATCCTAAAGGAAATCTGGATTCTCTTCATAAAATATACTGACTTAAAGATAGAAATCTGCAAATTCAACTTGAAAAGGAATCAAGCCAGATTATTTTTCATATTATCTTGAGAGAATGAAAACAAAATTAGAAGTAAAATACTGTAAAGACACTACATGTATTTGACTGGCAAACACCAATAAAAGTAATCTGCATTTGCATTATAAAGGATAAGAGCAACATATCCATCTAAGAATATAGTCCTTCGATTGCTGAAGGCTATAGGAAGAACTAAACTAACTTGAATAATAACTGAAAATAGCTTACATTGATAATATGATATTTTTAATCAAAATCTTTATCATCTTACTCAATGATATTAAGGGTCTTTTCCAACCTTAATGATCCTATGATTCTACTCTAAAAGTTGTCAGTTGATAAGTGAACAAACAAAAATATGTTTTTCTCATTATTCCGGGCAGAAATGCATTTTAATTTGAAATTTTACACATTTGTATAATTCTGTGTGTGGATCACTCATTCTCTGTAGCAATTTCTTCATTTTACCCTGCATTAATGGCTCAGAGACAACTAATCTACATTACCTGAGGTTTTCCCATTTCCTCATCTAACACCTGTCATTGACCAAAAGTTCTCCCATTGTTGGTACGACATAAATAATTATCTCCATCCTCCCCATCTGTGATTTTACCTCACGTCTGGCATTACCTAGGACACAGATGTTTTCCTAAGACAACTAGTAACTCCTTAATCAAAATTAATTCAATCATGCCGTATTTGAGTCTTAAATCTTGATTACTCTTGAAAAGTTAAATGTTCACAGTTTGCATCAGGAAAATCAAACCTGCCTGTGACTCGAGGCTGGCAAAACCAGTTCTGAGCTCCTGAAGCCCCTCTTTCCAACGCGGCTGCTGCCGAAGTAGATCAATATTCATAAGTGATATGACCTGGTAAAAGAATTTTAAGGAATAATAAACATACTCATCATCATGTAAATGAAAGTAAGGTTAAGGTATGCTATAACAGACATGACTTCAATTTCATCTGGAAAATATACCTTTTGAATGAAGTTTGTGTGCCACTTTCTTAGTTTTCTATTTTCAGTGGAAAGCCGTTCAGCAGCAGCTTGGAGTTTTTGGATATAAGCCTCAAGTTCTCTGGGATTATCCCATGTTATTTGAGCTTTTCCTCCAGGACCAGATTTTGAATGCTTTAAAAACACACAAACTTTGTAATATTTAATGACAAAAACAATCTACCAGCTAGCATACAGAAGTGATAATATAAGAAAGATGGCTTTATTCCTAGCAAAAAAATGGAGGATTTCCCTTTCCTTAGCTGCACTAGAGACAAAATAATCTGGCAAATCACAGACATATAGGGGCATAGGATTATAGCTACATCAGTGCACTGAAGATTGATTAATGACAGACTCCTAACAGAGTTTGCAATAGGTCGTCTGATGTCGAGACTGCTGCTCCACAAACACAGACAGACATCTGAAGATGAGAGGACACCTTAAGCGCCTCTCTTGGTCTTTGTTCTGCACATATCGATCAAAACCAGAAATGTGACATTAGTAATTGTTATTCAACTTCACCTGTTTATCAAGAAATATTTTTTTTAATTACAGTGCAATAAATGTAGAAAAAGCAGCACAGAATATGCACAGATACCACTGAAATTAAAAAGACAAAGAGAAGGGAATTCTTTCACCTTAATTATCTGTTCAAATGCTAGAGCAGATTGTAACATCATTGGCTTTTGACTCTCAATCATTTGTTGATCAATTGAATTATAGAAATGTGCCACCTGTAAAAAAAGGAGAGCTTAAATTTAAAAGAAAATATAAAAAGTCTTGTATCATCTTTGCCCTAGTTGTAGGGACATCTCAAATATCACTGATACCTCTTGTAAAATTGAATTTAAACATAAGCCAAACAAAAATACATGTGGCAGTGAGTGCAATCAAAAAAATATATCACCCACCCCCAAAAACCCCACACATACCATTAAAATATTTGCTAATATATTTTCAGTTGAAAACTAGCAATGGCAAGGACAAGCTGCTACATTTTATGACAATTCCCTTTAGTTATAATTTAAAAAAACTGAGACTAAAACCAGGTAATCAACTAATTATTTGTCTTATTTTTGTGTATTCATACAGTAACTTCATACAGCTTTAATACCATATTTCAAAAGAAGACACATTCTGAAATGGTAAAGAATATCTTTACTTTTGTTTTCTTTTATGGACTTAGCTAATTTTTTCAAGAAGTCACTTTCATACAGAGAAGCACAGTGAAGAGCTTAATGACACAGACAGAAAAGACAGCACTGTAGAAAAGTTCAAGCTGGGAAGTCAGAATAGGAAGTTATTATGGCATCATCTTATACCTGCTTGAGGATGACCGCCTGCTTGCAGAACTTTCGGGCAGTGTTTGCGAGATGCTGTATTTTAGCTGGTATAGCAAACCCAAGTGCTGATAGCTGACGTACTTCTCTGAGCAGAGTCACCAAACGATCTGAGTAAAGGATGTTTAATGTTCCAGAAACGGGGTCCAACTCCATCACAGGGCTATTAGCTTGGATACTGAACCAAAATCAATCATATTACTGAATATAATTTGATATTTATCCTTTCTTAGCATAATATAACAAACTATTCTAAACAGCTTGATGTCCTTCTATTTTGGTTTTCTGTGCTGATTAACATTTTAATTTACTCAGAAATTATTCCAGTACGCTTTCCTTTAATTCAAAGCCAATGAATATAAGACAATTAACAACGCCTATCATTTTTGCTTACTAAGTTTTTCTGGTTTGTGATGATAGTTAACATGTAACTCACAGCTAGGCAGTATTCTAAATTACACTGTATCCATCACAGGCTCTCAAGCAGGTGCCTTACCTGCCCTAGTCTCCAGCACTGCAAAGGGAGGAGAAAATAATGAGGGAACTAAACTAAGAACCAGAACTTGCATCAATGGAGCATTTTGGTGTATTCAGCCAGATGCCAATAAGAACATCAGCCTATCTCCAGACTTTACTCCTTTTTTTCTTTTTTTTACTTTAGCAGTGGTTCTATCATCATCCTTTCATAAACGCTTCAGCCTTACTCATTTTTTTTTCTTTTCTTTTTCCTCATCTTTTTTCTAGTTCCCATATCCATTGCATTCCCCTTTTTAGGGAGCTACCTCTTTTCTTGTTCATTTAATTAACTGCTTCACATCTTTTAAAATCTCACAAATAACAAAATTTTATGGTATTAATAAATTAGATGGTTGTTATATATTTGAGCATTTTCATTAAAATAAAAGTTTTCTATTAAGTATCAACTCCTGTATCCTCTGTAACTGTGGACAAATTCTTTTCAGAGGAATTTTGCAACACTCAGAGTTGAAGACAGAAGCTATTGGCCAATCAACTAAAACAAAAATTGTTAAAATATATTTCAGTATCCCATACAGAAATTTTATTATTTTGGAAAAAAAAAAATCATAAAGTTTAAATTGATATGCTTACCCTTCTTTCATCTGCCTTATTCAGACTGCAGAATTTCTTGTGAATAACAATTGTTACTCGACATGTGTCATCTGTATATCAGAGCAATATTCTCATCTAGTTTCTAAATATTATTACTATCATTATTATAATATTTAATATTACCATGTTGATATCGATAATAATTGATATTATAATTATTAATAATATTATTACTATAAGGATTAAAATGGGTAAAAAGTAAAAACAACAAACAAACCAAACATGTCTTTCTCTCCAGACGCTAAAAGAAACTTCAAGATTAGTTAATAATCTGCAATGTTAGCTATTAATTAGTAATTAATAATATTGTCCTGTATACTTCACCTTACCAAGCAAGACCAGCAGGATGATGAAAGTATAATAAATTGTTCTATTTTGTCGCTCCATTCATTCTCAATCCTGCAATTTTCTTTTTATTTTTCTTGTCAAGTTCTAATGAATTACACCAGACTACAGATTTCATTATTTAATAAATATTACTTAAACAAAAATGTATTTACCAAAGTCCTGATTTGGGATTTGATAATTCTGACAGGATATTCCTAGACCAATCATCAAATTGTTCTTGCTCATATACTTTTAACTTTTCAAGAAAACAATGTGCACTTTGATGAAAAGCTTGATATCTGGGTAAGTCAGACAGAAGAGCTTCTGCCAGCCTGATAGAATCATCCACCTTAAACACAATAACAAAGAAAAGAAGCTTAACTTCCCAGTAGTCAATCAGAAAAAAAAAAAAAAATCACCACAACAAGAATCAGTATTATGAAACTTCCAAGTGGGATTCAAGAGCTGATTAGGGAAAAAAAGTGAATTCCGAACTGCGTCCCAGATGTTTGAATTCTCTTTACAGGAAATTGGGTTTGAATAAGCTGCCCACTGACAACATTGATAATGGCATCCACCTCTATTAAGAAACCCCAGCACATCCCACTTGGTCTTTAATTTACTCTCTGTACAGGTACAGATGTCCCATGAGTCTTCTATTGTATCTATAAGGTCCATGACAATACTCAAATGTATTTGAAATGGAATTTCACATCTACATGTGGACAAATTAAAACCCTAGTCAATACAATCACTGGAGATTTGAGAGCAATTAGAAAAGTTAGCACAGCCTAAAGCAAACATAAAACTGACATACATCAGCTGAACCAGGCTAATAGTTACTCTGCAATAAGTAACTTCTATTGTCATTCAAATCTATAGTTATTGTACGTTCACAAAAATATTGTATATTATGTTCACAAAAAACATTTTCGTTTTCACTGGTCAGTGTTGTCCAAAAAAATGTTCAAAGTTTCCTACTAAAGTGTAAATACAAACTTACAAGAACAAGATAAATTAAAACAGAATTGTTGCACATTTACTTTTATTACTGTAAATTCGCTGGCAGGCACAAGCTCAAACATGTACTTTGATTTCAAGAAGACACTACAAAGGTTAGTAATTACAAGTGAGAATTAGCATTTCAGAATCTGGGTATCTGTGAATCCGAAATACAAATCATAAATACAAACTGGAGAGTAAAATTTAACAGAAACACCTACTGTACGAATTTTGGTCTTTTGTGGTTTTTTTCTGTATGATAAATTGCATGTAAACAGTAAGAGAATCTGTTACCTTCAGTTCCAGCTGCTGTACCCATACAACATTATTGACAACTTCAGAAAGGTTCTTGCCTGACAGCGGTCCAGAAACATCACCAGGAACACCATGGCATCGAGTTTCAAAGTCTGTCTCGTAGTCTAACACATGCAAAAGATTCATTAGACCAGAAATCTCATAGAACAACCTTAGACCATTATTGCAGTTATAAAAATATACTAGGAAAACTGAAATAATTCTAGAAGTAAATAAAGATCCTAGCATTCACAAAAAAACTAAGGCAATTAAATACCTTTGACATAATCTTGAAGTGCTGCCAGCAATGTTTCCCTTTCAAAAAGCAATTCTTTGCTTATATTTGGGTGCTTTATCAGTTCCTTATGCTTCTGAAATATTTGAAGAAGCTGGAACATGAAGATTTTAAAAAGTTATCATTTTCTTATGAAAAAAATTAAACAGGCTGACACCACCCATTAGTGCTGTCTTTGGCTTTAAGTACTTACTCCTATCCCCTAAACTGACTTCTTAGCAATTAAATAACTTGATAATCAGTAAAGTTTTCAGACTACAGAATTATCCATACCTGCTGTGGACTGTCCTGAATTTCTGAAATAAATTTCTTCAATTTGTTTGCTATTTTGTGTTCCACTGGTGCAATAATTCTTTCATACTGAGAGACTGCTGCTTTCCATAATGGCTAGAGGTAATGAGGTCACTTGTTAGTTTAGGACTATGTACATTGCAGAAAGACACAGAAAGAATGTGAATAAATTAAAAATAAGCATTATACCTCTGTGTAAGGATTATAGTGTACCGGATTTAGGCCAGCAAAGGGTTCAAACACATGGGAAAGATGTAAAGAATTCTGTTCTCCAGATGGCAAAAAGAACAGAAGTTTTTCATGCAGTGTTCTAACAGTTAGCACCTATGAGGGGAAAAAAAGTATTTTATATAACAAAAGTATTTTTACATAAAATTTATATTTACAAGTATACACCTCTCTCCTTTTTACAAGAAACTTTTGAAAGGCTCAGACAAACAGATTAGGGAACACTATCTGACTCTGAAAAGACTATGAAAGTATTTTAATTCCTTTTTTTAACTTGAAACAATGCTGCTTAATTCTATGTCTAATGAAATTAATGTGTATAATTCAAATCTCTACCTGATCAAGACGCTGGCCAAGTCTGGCTATCAATTCAGGGAAATATTTCTCATTTTTCCATGGATGTAGAGTGTAACGTTGCCATAGTTGTCCGGTCAGGTATTCACAAGCTGACACCCACTGTTCACAAACCAAGATGCCAGCCTGTATATTTTCTTTAACACTGTGAAAAGAATCCTCCCACAAATTCAAAGATGATAATTTTCTCTGAACAAATCTACCTAGTGAGCCACCTAGAAGACAAAAAAGTATAAAAACAACAAGATGTTATGTTTGTTTAAAATAATTCCTTTAAAGCTAAACCACATTCCAATCACATTTTTTAAAAAACAGTGCAGTGTCTTGATTTCAAACCACACCAGTGCAGCAATAACTGATTATTTTGTTTCAGATTCAATAAATCTCTTGAATATCTCGAAGGTAAACAGAAGTTGGTCCAATATGTGAAGGTGATGGATTTGGATTCTGGATTCCACACACAAGCACACGTCTTTATCAGCAGCAATGCCTGTATCTGGCTGATCCCCACAACTCTTCCTCCCACACACACACATCTGGCAGGAACACACAAACTCACTGACCTACGTCTGTCCCCAAACATGGGGCTGCTGTCAAGAGAATGAGGGAAGAACCTCTCTGCACATCCTGCTCTCACGTCCACACAGACTGAACCGACCTTTAACGGGAGTTTATGTAAATAAATTTTCTCCTCCGAGAGAAAGACAGGGAGTCAAACAAGCATGACAAACCCAGCCCACAGGCTGAAAGGTATCCAACTCCATCTCTTAACTATTACCTTCCCAAGCATGTGTGAAGGCATCTAGCAGAACTAGCTGAATTATCTAGAAGGCAAATAATATTCATGAATCATAATTACAAGAAGCAAGCACCTTCATGGTGTGGGCTGCTATCGGTGCCTTTACAAGGAAGAAGGTCTCTGCTCAAGGAATCATTTTACTTTTCTCAACTGTTCATTTAATAAAGACTGCATAAAGGTTTACCTATCACATCCAAGAGATTATGCATGCGAGACTGTGGATAAGGATCATGTTCTGTTTGTCTCCACACACTATCAACAGTATCCTTAGTAGCCTCCACCAAATCCACAACTTCAAATAATGAGAGAGTATCCAAGTTGTAATAATCCTAGAAAAAAGATATCCTTAGTAAGTTTACTTTGCAAATAGTATTGTTGAAACATTTACACTTTCCTGAAGCTGGCAAGTGCTGTAGTTTCCTGAGGCTTACTGCATAAAAAGAGTATGTCATAATCCTCTCAAAAAACCAAGCATTTGTGTAAGTTTATTCATGTGAAGTATTCATTGCTATCTCAAGCACTATTGAAGAAAGTGCTTTGTGGGTGCCGAAGGTGTTGCATAACAGCATTAATAGTGTCCTTTTCATCTCGTGAGTCAATCCTCAGATCACAAACTATAGCATACAGTTGTATTTCTACAGCAGTTCCTAGTATTCAATGATCAAATGCACTCCCAATTAAAAGTCGGCATTCCCATGCACCACTGTCACTACAAACTACGTGAATATCATTTAAAGGAAAATTTTGCCTAAGAAAAATTAACTAAATAGCTATATATTCATATATCTGGAAAGAGTGCACATATACTGACATGTATTTCATAGGAAGACTGTTTTTCACTAAGTCTAGAAATATATCACTGATCACACAAAATAAAACATACTTTTGCAATGTCCTCAAACAGGTCTCTAAAATATGAAGCTCTCTCTTTACTACACCCTTTATTTCCATGATGAGCACATTCTCTCCAGAACTGAAATTCATCTGTTGGTGTAAGTATAGCTGCAAATAAAGTAGAAAATATTTATATATTAAACAAATGAATGTTTATAAAGTATGTTCACTCAGAACACACTTTCTAAAGCAAATTTTTACATATAGTTATGTAAATATCTTTTCAATTCTGATCCTGACTAGATGCGGTATAAAAGTCAACTCTGGTTTTCTGGTATGACCATAAGTAATTCCAGTCTACTAACAACAACCAGTTATATTTCACAGTGTGCAATCAGTGGGAAACCTGAACACTCAACTTGTAAATAAATTATTTACTCCAAATTCAAAATTAACTATAAAAGACATAATTGCAAAACAAACCTCGCACATCATCTTCACTGAATTTTGTTCCCGTGTAGCTGGGATCTGATCTTCTGAGAGCAGTACTCAAGCCAGCTTCAAGCTCACTTAAAAGTTTCTGGAGCTTGGGATCAAATGCTTTACTCCACTTCTCATCCTGAAATGAAAATTTCAAAAATTATGACTCACATGATAGAGCAATTACTATTTGCTTCCCATTAATCTTTAAAAAAATATAAAATACAGATTAAGTACCAACCACATGGTGGGACAATGTAGCACCTTTTTTCCCCTAAAGTTAAGAAAGAGCACTTCATTCTTTTAATTTTACAGATTCAGAATACTATAAAAAACATTTTTATCACAATATCAAAATTCCATTGTCAGATTTATAAAGGTGCCCTGAAAGTGTGTGAGCTGTTTTTCCACATTAACCACTAACGGCCAGTGTATTCCACATTTCCAGTCAGGCATATGTATGACCAAAATCTTCCTCTCATCCTTACTGATAGGAGCTTAAGTACTTTCTTTATCTTAGAAATTATAACTATCACCCATTGCTTAATCTCCTCAAATATTTTGGTTTCATAAAATATTAGCTCAGAATTAGCTAACATCCTGTTGAATTCCAATGTCTCAATACAAATCTACAGAACATTTAAAATAGTATACTGCTCACCTTCAGTAATACTGGTGCAAAAACCTGTCGTACAGCTTGATAAAGGGTGTTGATTGGTGAATCTAGCATAGATGACACAAGAATATTACTGTGAAGATTATCTTCAGTAATTACGTCAGGTCTCAGCTTAAAGAACACCAGCACATTATTCTTTGAATCAGTAGCTTCAATCTGTAATAATCAAGAAAACATGATTTGTTTAGAAAGCTGTTACTGACTGCTAAACTACATACACCATTTACATAAACAATTTGCATAAAGAAAAAACCATAAAATACCATATTACTCCCTCTGGGCTCTGGTAAAAATCAGGTATTATTTGATTTGCACAGAAAATTAAAATTTTTATTATACTAATTTCTGAGTCCATAGGAATCTGACCTCCAAAATCAAATACATAAAGCCTTCTACAGCATATAATGTCTGTAAATATAATAATTTCTTACTATACTTTGAAAACTCCACTTACCACTTTCTCTGGACAAAATAGAAACTCTGTCTTGTGCCTAGAAAAACAAAGCATGAAGCCTATTTTTTAAATTGTATTTTTATGCTACAAACCTTTGGGAATATTTTTCTATATATTTTAAATATTCTTCATGGTTTTCCTGAGTTTTTAAATACAGTATCCATAGAGTTCTCAAGAACAGAGACAAACATGCTCCTTCATCAGTAAAATCATAAATTGCAACATGACTAACATTCCATCCGCAGCTCAACTTATTGGTAAATTTCCAAAAATTGACATAAAGCAATTACTGAAATTATTTGTGGCTGAGGAGAATTCATAGAAGAGGAAAATTTATTAAACATTTGATAAATTAATAGCAAAAAGATATGCTAAGTGAAATCCCAAATTCTGTAAAATTGTAAACATCTTTGTACTCTTTTTCTGTTAAAAGAAACAAAGGGTAGCAAGAACAGCTTTTATTTTATTGGACAGGATCCGTTTTCTGATACTTTCTTAACAAAACTTCAGCCCAGCACCTACAGACATAGCTTCACTGAGACAACAAGTACAGAGTATAGCACCAATATGCATCTGAGCTTTCACAGCTGCTGAAAGCTGCTTCGTATTTTAGACAGTGGCTCAGCGGCACCCCCAAAAACTAGTACACATATATGTTTATTCTTGCCTGAAAATAGCAAGCACTAGACCTCACAGAGGACTAACCAAGGACTTATGCAAGTTACTGGTCCACACATGGCATGTTGAGGACTCCTTACACGCATCTTCCCTGTGTGAAGCCACTGACATAACAGACACCACATCCCTGGTCTCGCTGCAGAACGACAGGTCCCATTCAAGACTCACACCTTGCCTGTACACTCCCTGTGGATGGCACCACACCATGCCCTCCCTACGTGGTGACACTGAGTGCACATGGAAGCAACCCCAAGAGTCACTTGCTGAACACAAGCCTCAAGGCAGGACATTTCACACAATGAACCTCAGATTTGCTCACAGCTGGACTGATCAATTTGAAAAATGCATGCTTTGAACAAACACCCACCTTAAATTTGTCAAATATCAGCCAGTGTGGCACCCATTGGGTCCCATTCCCTGCGTGAACATTGCCCATGCAATCCTTTTGGTCAGCTGCACGCAGCCATGGCCAGGAAGAAACAATACATCCAACTCCATGGCCCAGGCTGCATTACATTCACATAGAGACAACATACGGCACATTAAAACTGCATTAACACGGGCACAATATGCTAATAAATGTACTGTCAGCTGACCTGACATATGGTCTTCATGGACTCTGGGGACAATGTTTTTATTTCAGCAAGGATAGAGTTAATTTTCTTCTTAATAGCTGGCACAGTGCTGTATTTCGGGTTTCGTACAAGAATAATGTTAATATCACACTGATACATTGGTTGGTGCTGAGCAGTAATTACCCAAGCCAAGGACTTTTGAGTGCTTCATGCTCTGCTAGTGAGGGGGGACAAAAGAAGCTTGGAGAGAGCACGGCCAGGCCAGCTGACCCGAACCGGCCAGAGGGATATTCCACACCACAGAGCATCCTGCTCAGTGTATGAACTGGGGGGAGTTGGTCGGGAGGCACCGATCGCTGCTGGGGGACGGGCTGGGCGTCAGTCAGTGGGTGGTGAACAACTGCATAGCGCATCTCTTGTCTCCCTAGGGTTTTGTTCTCCTCTTTCGCCTCTTTTCATTATAGTTATGAACATTATTACAAGTGTATTAGTAGTTAGCTATTATTATATTTTATTTCGTTTCAATCATTAAACCGCTCTTATCTCAACCCACGGCGTTCTTTTCTCCGCGATTCTTCTCCCCGCGGCGGGACGGGGGGACAGCGAGTGGTACTTATCTGCCGGCTGGGGTTAAACCACAGCAGCCGCCAGTAGCTTGCAGCAGACACGGAGACCTGCACCGAGAGAGATGTCTCTCAAATCTGACACCAGTCCTTAGGCCACCAAGCCTGGCTGGGCTGACTCCGGGCTGTGCACGCCCGCACGCACGCCGGGACCCGCCGGCGCCGGACACTACGGTACCTTGTTGGAGGCGCTGAGCTGCGCGCCCGAGTGCTGCACCACGAGCAGGAACTCATTGCCGTCGTCGAGGAAGCGGCTCAGCTCCGGACGGGAATGCAGCCCCGCGGCCAGGGCAGCGGCACCGCCCGCCGGGTCCAGCCCGAAGTAGTTGGCAGCCGTGGCTGAAATGAAGCGCTTCCTCCTGTCTCCCTCCCCGGCCATGGTGGCGGCACGCACCCCGCCAGGCAGGATCAACGCGGGGCCGGATCCAGAACGCCACGAGAGCATATGCAGGCGCTGGCGGGAGAAGACCCAAAAGGCTCACGGCGGGAAGGACGGCGGGTCGCTCCTGGGGCACAGGGGGAGAGGCCCGGAGCCGTCCCGGCGTCGTCGGGACCCGTCACTATGGTGACCGGAGATGGCGGCCCCGGCGCGCAGGCGGCTTAGCTCCGGATGGCGCCGGGCAAGCCGCGGGAGGAGGCGGCGATGGACGCGCTCGGAAATGAGCGGAACGGGGCGGGCCGGGGCTGGCCCGGCGGGCGGGGCGGGACGGAGAAGGAGCAGCGCTGTTCCTCCCTCGCACGGCAGCAGCGCCCGGCAGTGACCCGGGGCTCGGCCGGCCCGATGCGCTGCCAAGCTTCCCCTGGGTTCACCGCCGCATCTCTCCTGCCGTCACCTGCGTCACG